>CAMPDV010001288.1:0-111708 GCA_946699065.1 Loxodes magnus
GTTTTTGATATGTTTTTGAAGTGAGAATACGAAATTTTAATACCAGAGTGAGTTAACAATGTATGGAAAAATAGTTGTGTAATTTTTAAAGTAAAAAAAAGCATTGTTTTTGATATGTTTTGAAGTGAGAATACGAAATTTTTAATACCAGAGTGAGTTAACAATGTATGAAAAATAGTTGTGTAATTTTTAAAGTAAAAAAAAGCTTTGTTTTTGATATGTTTTGAAGTGAGAATACGAAATTTTAATACCAGAATGAGTTAACATGTATGAAAAATTAGTTGTGTAATTTTTAAAGTAAAAAAAAGCATTGTTTTATAAGTGTTTTGAAGTGAGAATACGAAATTTTAATACCAGAGTGAGTTAACAATGTATGAAAAATAGTTGTGTAATTTTTTAAAGTAAAAAAAAGCATTGTTTTATAAGTGTTTTGAAGTAAGAATACGAAATTTTAATACCAGAATGAGTTAACAATGTATGAAAAAATAGTTGTGTAATTTTTTAAAGTAAAAAAAAAGCATTGTTTTATAAGTGTTTTGAAGTGAGAATACGAAATTTTAATACCAGAGTGAGTTAACAATGTATGAAAAATAGTTGTGTAATTTTTAAAGTAAAAAAAAAGCATTGTTTTTGATATGTTTTGAAGTGAGAATACGAAATTTTAATACCAAGAGTGAGTTAACAATGTATGAAAAATAGTTGTGTAATTTTTAAAGTAAAAAAAAGCATTGTTTTTGATATGTTTTGAAGTGAGAATACGAAATTTTAATACCAGAGTGAGTTAACAATGTATGAAAAAGATAGTTGTGTAATTTTTAAAGTAAAAAAAAGCTTTGTTTTTGATATGTTTTGAAGTGAGAATACGAAATTTTAATACCAGAATGAGTTAACAATGTATGAAAAAATAGTTGTGTAATTTTAAAGTAAAAAAAAGCATTGTTTTATAAGTGTTTTGAAGTGAGAATACGAAATTTTAATACAGAGTGAGTTAACAATGTATGAAAAATAGTTGTGTAATTTTTAAAGTAAAAAAAAGCATTGTTTTTGATATGTTTTGAAGTGAGAATACGAAATTTTAATACCAGAGTGAGTTAACAATGTATGAAAAATAGTTGTGTAATTTTTAAAGTAAAAAAAAGCATTGTTTTATAAGTGTTTTGAAGTGAGAATACGAAATTTTAATACCAGAATGAGTTAACAATGTATGAAAAATAGTTGTGTAATTTTTAAAGTAAAAAAAAAGCATTGTTTTATAAGTGTTTTGAAGTGAGGAATACGAAATTTTAATACCAGAGTGAGTTAACAATGTATGAAAAATAGTTGTGTAATTTTTTAAAGTAAAAAAAAAGCATTGTTTTTGATATGTTTTGAAGTGAGAATACGAAATTTTAATACCAGAGTGAGTTAACAATGTATGAAAAATAGTTGTGTAATTTTTAAAGTAAAAAAAAAGCATTGTTTTTGATATGTTTTGAAGTGAGAATACGAAATTTTAATACCAGAGTGAGTTAACAATGTATGAAAAATAGTTGTGTAATTTTTAAAGTAAAAAAAAGCTTTGTTTTTGATATGTTTTGAAGTGAGAATACGAAATTTTAATACCAGAATGAGTTAACAATGTATGAAAAATAGTTGTGTAATTTTTAAAGTAAAAAAAAAGCATTGTTTTTGATATGTTTTGAAGTGAGAATACGAAAATTTAATACCAGAGTGAGTTAACAATGTATGAAAAATAGTTGTGTAATTTTTAAAGTAAAAAAAAAGCATTGTTTTATAAGTGTTTTGAAGTGAGAATACGAAATTTTAATACCAGAGTGAGTTAACAATGTATGAAAAATAGTTGTGTAATTTTTAAAGTAAAAAAAAGCTTTGTTTTTGATATGTTTTGAAGTGAGAATACGAAATTTTAATACCAGAATGAGTTAACAATGTATGAAAAATAGTTGTGTAATTTTTAAAGTAAAAAAAAGCATTGTTTTAATAAGTGTTTTGAAGTGAGAATACGAAATTTTAATACCAGAATGAGTTAACAATGTATGAAAAATAGTTGTGTAATTTTTAAAGTAAAAAAAAGCATTGTTTTATAAGTGTTTTGAAGTGAGAATACGAAATTTTAATACCAGAGTGAGTTAACAATGTATGAAAAATAGTTGTGTAATTTTTAAAGTAAAAAAAGGCATTGTTTTTGATATGTTTTGAAGTGAGAATACGAAATTTTAATACCAGAGTGAGTTAACAATGTATGAAAAATAGTTGTGTAATTTTTAAAGTAAAAAAAAGCATTGTTTTATAAGTGTTTTGAAGTAAGAATACGAAATTTTAATACCAGAATGAGTTAACAATGTATGAAAAATAGTTGTGTAATTTTTAAAGTAAAAAAAAGCATTGTTTTATAAGTGTTTTGAAGTGAGAATACGAAATTTTAATACCAGAGTGAGTTAACAATGTATGAAAAATAGTTGTGTAATTTTTAAAGTAAAAAAAAGCATTGTTTTTGATATGTTTTGAAGTGAGAATACGAAATTTTAATACCAGAGTGAGTTAACAATGTATGAAAAATAGTTGTGTAATTTTTAAAGTAAAAAAAAGCTTTGTTTTTGATATGTTTTGAAGTGAGAATACGAAATTTTAATACCAGAATGAGTTAACAATGTATGAAAAATAGTTGTGTAATTTTTAAAGTAAAAAAAAGCATTGTTTTATAAGTGTTTTGAAGTGAGAATACGAAATTTTAATACCAGAATGAGTAACAATGTATGAAAAATAGTTGTGTAATTTTTAAAGTAAAAAAAAGCATTGTTTTATAAGTGTTTTGAAGTGAGAATACGAAATTTTTAATACCAGAGTGAGTTAACAATGTATGAAAAATAGTTGTGTAATTTTTTAAAGTAAAAAAAAGCATTGTTTTATAAGTGTTTTGAAGTGAGAATACGAAATTTTAATACCAGAATGAGTTAACAATGTATGAAAAATAGTTGTGTAATTTTTAAAGTAAAAAAAAGCATTGTTTTATAAGTGTTTTGAAGTAAGAATACGAAATTTTAATACCAGAATGAGTTAACAATGTATGAAAAATAGTTGTGTAATTTTTAAAGTAAAAAAAAGCATTGTTTTATAAGTGTTTTGAAGTGAGAATACGAAATTTTTAATACCAGAGTGAGTTAACAATGTATGAAAAATAGTTGTGTAATTTTTAAAGTAAAAAAAAGCATTGTTTTAGTTTTGAAGTGAGAATACGAAATTTTAATACCAGAGTGAGTTAACAATGTATGAAAAATAGTTGTGTAATTTTTAAAGTAAAAAAAAGCATTGTTTTTGATATGTTTTGAAGTGAGAATACGAAATTTTAATACCAGAGTGAGTTAACAATGTATGAAAAATAGTTGTGTAATTTTTAAAGTAAAAAAAAGCTTTGTTTTTGATATGTTTTGAAGTGAGAATACGAAATTTTAATACCAGAATGAGTTAACAATGTATGAAAAATAGTTGTGTAATTTTTAAAGTAAAAAAAAGCATTGTTTTATAAGTGTTTTGAAGTGAGAATACGAAATTTTAATACCAGAATGAGTTAACAATGTATGAAAAATAGTTGTGTAATTTTTAAAGTAAAAAAAAGCATTGTTTTATAAGTGTTTTGAAGTGAGAATACGAAATTTTAATACCAGAGTGAGTTAACAATGTATGAAAAATAGTTGTGTAATTTTTAAAGTAAAAAAAAGCATTGTTTTTTGATATGTTTTGAAGTGAGAATACGAAATTTTAATACCAGAGTGAGTTAACAATGTATGAAAAATAGTTGTGTAATTTTTAAAGTAAAAAAAAGCATTGTTTTTGATATGTTTTGAAGTGAGAATACGAAATTTTAATACCAGAGTGAGTTAACAATGTATGAAAAATAGTTGTGTAATTTTTAAAGTAAAAAAAAAGCATTGTTTTTGATATGTTTTGAAGTGAGAATACGAAATTTTAATACCAGAGTGAGTTAACAATGTATGAAAAATAGTTGTGTAATTTTTAAAGTAAAAAAAAAGCATTGTTTTATAAGTGTTTTGAAGTGAGAATACGAAATTTTAATACCAGAGTGAGTTAACAATGTATGAAAAAATAGTTGTGTAATTTTTAAAGTAAAAAAAAGCATTGTTTTATAAGTGTTTTGAAGTGAGAATACGAAATTTTAATACCAGAGTGAGTTAACAATGTATGAAAAATAGTTGTGTAATTTTTAAAGTAAAAAAAAGCATTGTTTTATAAGTGTTTTGAAGTGAGAATACGAAATTTTAATACCAGAGTGAGTTAACAATGTATGAAAAATAGTTGTGTAATTTTTAAAGTAAAAAAAAGCATTGTTTTATAAGTGTTTTGAAGTAAGAATACGAAATTTTAATACCAGAATGAGTTAACAATGTATGAAAAATAGTTGTGTAATTTTTAAAGTAAAAAAAAGCATTGTTTTTGATATGTTTTGAAGTGAGAATACGAAATTTTAATACCAGAGTGAGTTAACAATGTATGAAAAATAGTTGTGTAATTTTTAAAGTAAAAAAAAAGCATTGTTTTTGATATGTTTTGAAGTGAGAATACGAAATTTTAATACCAGAGTGAGTTAACAATGTATGAAAAATAGTTGTGTAATTTTTAAAGTAAAAAAAAGCTTTGTTTTTGATATGTTTTGAAGTGAGAATACGAAATTTTAATACCAGAATGAGTTAACAATGTATGAAAAATAGTTGTGTAATTTTTAAAGTAAAAAAAAAGCATTGTTTTATAAGTGTTTTGAAGTGAGAATACGAAATTTTAATACCAGAATGAGTTAACAATGTATGAAAAATAGTTGTGTAATTTTTAAAGTAAAAAAAAAGCATTGTTTTATAAGTGTTTTGAAGTGAGAATACGAAATTTTAATACCAGAGTGAGTTAACAATGTATGAAAAATAGTTGTGTAATTTTTAAAGTAAAAAAAAGCATTGTTTTTGATATGTTTTGAAGTGAGAATACGAAATTTTAATACCAGAGTGAGTTAACAATGTATGAAAAATAGTTGTGTAATTTTTAAAGTAAAAAAAAAGCATTGTTTTTGATATGTTTTGAAGTGAGAATACGAAATTTTAATACCAGAGTGAGTTAACAATGTATGAAAAATAGTTGTGTAATTTTTAAAGTAAAAAAAAGCATTGTTTTTGATATGTTTTGAAGTGAGAATACGAAATTTTAATACCAGAGTGAGTTAACAATGTATGAAAAATAGTTGTGTAATTTTTAAAGTAAAAAAAAAGCATTGTTTTATAAGTGTTTTGAAGTGAGAATACGAAATTTTAATACCAGAGTGAGTTAACAATGTATGAAAAATAGTTGTGTAATTTTTAAAGTAAAAAAAAGCATTGTTTTATAAGTGTTTTGAAGTGAGAATACGAAAATTTTAATACCAGAGTGAGTTAACAATGTATGAAAAATAGTTGTGTAATTTTTAAAGTAAAAAAAAGCATTGTTTTATAAGTGTTTTGAAGTGAGAATACGAAATTTTAATACCAGAGTGAGTTAACAATGTATGAAAAATAGTTGTGTAATTTTTAAAGTAAAAAAAGCATTGTTTTATAAGTGTTTTGAAGTGAGAATACGAAATTTTAATACCAGAGTGAGTTAACAATGTATGAAAAATAGTTGTGTAATTTTTAAAGTAAAAAAAAGCATTGTTTTATAAGTGTTTTGAAGTGAGAATACGAAATTTTAATACCAGAGTGAGTTAACATGTATGAAAAATAGTTGTGTAATTTTTAAAGTAAAAAAAAGCATTGTTTTATAAGTGTTTTGAAGTGAGAATACGAAATTTTTAATACCAGAGTGAGTTAACAATGTATGAAAAATAGTTGTGTAATTTTTAAAGTAAAAAAAAGCATTGTTTTATAAGTGTTTTGAAGTGAGAATACGAAATTTTAATACCAGAGTGAGTTAACAATGTATGAAAAATAGTTGTGTAATTTTTAAAGTAAAAAAAAGCATTGTTTTTGATATGTTTTGAAGTGAGAATACGAAATTTTAATACCAGAGTGAGTTAACAATGTATGAAAAATAGTTGTGTAATTTTTAAAGTAAAAAAAAGCTTTGTTTTTGATATGTTTTGAAGTGAGAATACGAAATTTTAATACCAGAGTGAGTTAACAATGTATGAAAAATAGTTGTGTAATTTTTAAAGTAAAAAAAAGCTTTGTTTTTGATATGTTTTGAAGTGAGAATACGAAATTTTAATACCAGAATGAGTTAACAATGTATGAAAAATAGTTGTGTAATTTTTAAAGTAAAAAAAAAGCATTGTTTTATAAGTGTTTTGAAGTGAGAATACGAAATTTTAATACCAGAGTGAGTTAACAATGTATGAAAAATAGTTGTGTAATTTTTAAAGTAAAAAAAAAGCATTGTTTTTGATATGTTTTGAAGTGAGAATACGAAATTTTAATACCAGAGTGAGTTAACAATGTATGAAAAATAGTTGTGTAATTTTTAAAGTAAAAAAAAGCATTGTTTTTGATATGTTTTGAAGTGAGAATACGAAATTTTAATACCAGAGTGAGTTAACAATGTATTGAACAATACATTGTTAACTCACTCTGGTATTAAAATTTCGTATTCTCACTTCAAAACATATCAAAAACAATGCTTTTTTTTACTTTAAAAATTACACAACTATTTTTCATACATTGTTAACTCACTCTGGTATTAAAATTTCGTATTCCTCACTTCAAAACATATCAAAAACAATGCTTTTTTTTACTTTAAAAATTACCACAACTATTTTTCATACATTGTTAACTCACTCTGGTATTAAAATTTCGTATTCTCACTTCAAAACACTTATAAAACAATGCTTTTTTTTTACTTTAAAAATTACACAACTATTTTTCATACATTGTTAACTCATTCTGGTATTAAAATTTCGTATTCTCACTTCAAAACATATCAAAAACAAAGCTTTTTTTTACTTTAAAAATTACACAACTATTTTTCATACATTGTTAACTCACTCTGGTATTAAAATTTCGTATTCTCACTTCAAAACATATCAAAAACAAAGCTTTTTTTTTACTTTAAAAATTACACAACTATTTTTCATACATTGTTAACTCACTCTGGTATTAAAATTTCGTATTCTCACTTCAAAACATATCAAAAACAATGCTTTTTTTTACTTTAAAAATTACACAACTATTTTTCATACATTGTTAACTCACTCTGGTATTAAAATTTCGTATTCTCACTTCAAAACACTTATAAAACAATGCTTTTTTTTTACTTTAAAAATTACACAACTATTTTTCATACATTGTTAACTCACTCTGGTATTAAAATTTCGTATTCTCACTTCAAAACACTTATAAAACAATGCTTTTTTTTACTTTAAAAATTACACAACTATTTTTCATACATTGTTAACTCACTCTGGTATTAAAATTTCGTATTCTCACTTCAAAACACTTATAAAAACAATGCTTTTTTTTACTTTAAAAAATTACACAACTATTTTTCATACATTGTTAACTCACTCTGGTATTAAAATTTCGTATTCTCACTTCAAAACACTTATAAAACAATGCTTTTTTTTTACTTTAAAAATTACACAACTATTTTTCATACATTGTTAACTCACTCTGGTATTAAAATTTCGTATTCTCACTTCAAAACACTTATAAAACAATGCTTTTTTTTTACTTTAAAAATTACACAACTATTTTTTCATACATTGTTAACTCACTCTGGTATTAAAATTTCGTATTCTCACTTCAAAACACTTATAAAACAATGCTTTTTTTTTACTTTAAAAATTACACAACTATTTTTCATACATTGTTAACTCACTCTGGTATTAAAATTTCGTATTCTCACTTCAAAACACTTATAAAACAATGCTTTTTTTTACTTTAAAAATTACACAACTATTTTTCATACATTGTTAACTCACTCTGGTATTAAAATTTCGTATTCTCACTTCAAAACATATCAAAAACAATGCTTTTTTTTACTTTAAAAATTACACAACTATTTTTCATACATTGTTAACTCACTCTGGTATTAAAATTTCGTATTCTCACTTCAAAACATATCAAAAACAATGCTTTTTTTTTACTTTAAAAATTACACAACTATTTTTCATACATTGTTAACTCACTCTGGTATTAAAATTTCGTATTCTCACTTCAAAACATATCAAAAACAATGCTTTTTTTTTACTTTAAAAATTACACAACTATTTTTCATACATTGTTAACTCACTCTGGTATTAAAATTTCGTATTCTCACTTCAAAACACTTATAAAACAATGCTTTTTTTTACTTTAAAAATTACACAACTATTTTTCATACATTGTTAACTCATTCTGGTATTAAAATTTCGTATTCTCACTTCAAAACACTTATAAAACAATGCTTTTTTTTACTTTAAAAATTACACAACTATTTTTCATACATTGTTAACTCATTCTGGTATTAAAATTTCGTATTCTCACTTCAAAACACTTATAAAACAATGCTTTTTTTTACTTTAAAAATTACACAACTATTTTTCATACATTGTTAACTCATTCTGGTATTAAAATTTCGTATTCTCACTTCAAAACACTTATAAAACAATGCTTTTTTTTACTTTAAAAATTACACAACTATTTTTCATACATTGTTAACTCATTCTGGTATTAAATTTCGTATTCTCACTTCAAAACACTTATAAAACAATGCTTTTTTTTTACTTTAAAAATTACACAACTATTTTTCATACATTGTTAACTCATTCTGGTATTAAAATTTCGTATTCTTACTTCAAAACACTTATAAAACAATGCTTTTTTTTTACTTTAAAAATTACACAACTATTTTTCATACATTGTTAACTCACTCTGGTATTAAAATTTCGTATTCTCACTTCAAAACACTTATAAAACAATGCTTTTTTTTACTTTAAAAATTACACAACTATTTTTTCATACATTGTTAACTCATTCTGGTATTAAAATTTCGTATTCTCACTTCAAAACACTTATAAAACAATGCTTTTTTTTACTTTAAAAATTACACAACTATTTTTCATACATTGTTAACTCATTCTGGTATTAAAATTTCGTATTCTCACTTCAAAACACTTATAAAACAATGCTTTTTTTTACTTTAAAAATTACACAACTATTTTTCATACATTGTTAACTCACTCTGGTATTAAAATTTCGTATTCTCACTTCAAAAACATATCAAAAACAATGCTTTTTTTTACTTTAAAAATTACACAACTATTTTTCATACATTGTTAACTCACTCTGGTATTAAAATTTCGTATTCTCACTTCAAAACATATCAAAAACAATGCTTTTTTTTACTTTAAAAATTACACAACTATTTTTCATACATTGTTAACTCACTCTGGTATTAAAATTTCGTATTCTCACTTCAAAACATATCAAAAACAATGCTTTTTTTTACTTTAAAAATTACACAACTATTTTTCATACATTGTTAACTCACTCTGGTATTAAAATTTCGTATTCTCACTTCAAAACACTTATAAAACAATGCTTTTTTTTACTTTAAAAATTACACAACTATTTTTCATACATTGTTAACTCATTCTGGTATTAAAATTTCGTATTCTCACTTCAAAACACTTATAAAACAATGCTTTTTTTTACTTTAAAAATTACACAACTATTTTTCATACATTGTTAACTCATTCTGGTATTAAAATTTCGTATTCTCACTTCAAAACATATCAAAAACAAAGCTTTTTTTTACTTTAAAAATTACACAACTATTTTTCATACATTGTTAACTCACTCTGGTATTAAAATTTCGTATTCTCACTTCAAAACATATCAAAAACAATGCTTTTTTTTACTTTAAAAATTACACAACTATTTTTCATACATTGTTAACTCACTCTGGTATTAAAATTTCGTATTCTCACTTCAAAACTAAAACAATGCTTTTTTTTACTTTAAAAATTACACAACTATTTTTCATACATTGTTAACTCACTCTGGTATTAAAATTTCGTATTCTCACTTCAAAACACTTATAAAACAATGCTTTTTTTTACTTTAAAAATTACACAACTATTTTTCATACATTGTTAACTCATTCTGGTATTAAAATTTCGTATTCTTACTTCAAAACACTTATAAAACAATGCTTTTTTTTACTTTAAAAATTACACAACTATTTTTCATACATTGTTAACTCATTCTGGTATTAAAATTTCGTATTCTCACTTCAAAACACTTATAAAACAATGCTTTTTTTTACTTTAAAAATTACACAACTATTTTTCATACATTGTTAACTCACTCTGGTATTAAAATTTCGTATTCTCACTTCAAAACACTTATAAAACAATGCTTTTTTTTTACTTTAAAAATTACACAACTATTTTTCATACATTGTTAACTCATTCTGGTATTAAAATTTCGTATTCTCACTTCAAAACACTTATAAAACAATGCTTTTTTTTACTTTAAAAATTACACAACTATTTTTCATACATTGTTAACTCATTCTGGTATTAAAATTTCGTATTCTCACTTCAAAACATATCAAAAACAAAGCTTTTTTTTACTTTAAAAATTACACAACTATTTTTCATACATTGTTAACTCACTCTGGTATTAAAATTTCGTATTCTCACTTCAAAACATATCAAAAACAATGCTTTTTTTTACTTTAAAAATTACACAACTATTTTTCATACATTGTTAACTCACTCTGGTATTAAAATTTCGTATTCTCACTTCAAAACACTTATAAAACAATGCTTTTTTTTACTTTAAAAATTACACAACTATTTTTCATACATTGTTAACTCATTCTGGTATTAAAATTTCGTATTCTTACTTCAAAACACTTATAAAACAATGCTTTTTTTTACTTTAAAAATTACACAACTATTTTTCATACATTGTTAACTCACTCTGGTATTAAAATTTCGTATTCTCACTTCAAAACATATCAAAAACAATGCTTTTTTTTTACTTTAAAAATTACACAACTATTTTTCATACATTGTTAACTCACTCTGGTATTAAAATTTCGTATTCTCACTTCAAAACACTTATAAAACAATGCTTTTTTTTACTTTAAAAATTACACAACTATTTTTCATACATTGTTAACTCATTCTGGTATTAAAATTTCGTATTCTCACTTCAAAACACTTATAAAACAATGCTTTTTTTTACTTTAAAAATTACACAACTATTTTTCATACATTGTTAACTCATTCTGGTATTAAAATTTCGTATTCTCACTTCAAAACATATCAAAAACAAAGCTTTTTTTTACTTTAAAAATTACACAACTATTTTTCATACATTGTTAACTCACTCTGGTATTAAAATTTCGTATTCTCACTTCAAAACACTTATAAAACAATGCTTTTTTTTACTTTAAAAATTACACAACTATTTTTCATACATTGTTAACTCACTCTGGTATTAAAATTTCGTATTCTCACTTCAAAACATATCAAAAACAATGCTTTTTTTTACTTTAAAAATTACACAACTATTTTTCATACATTGTTAACTCATTCTGGTATTAAAATTTCGTATTCTCACTTCAAAACATATCAAAAACAAAGCTTTTTTTTACTTTAAAAATTACACAACTATTTTTCATACATTGTTAACTCACTCTGGTATTAAAATTTCGTATTCTCACTTCAAAACATATCAAAAACAATGCTTTTTTTTACTTTAAAAATTACACAACTATTTTTCATACATTGTTAACTCACTCTGGTATTAAAATTTCGTATTCTCACTTCAAAACATATCAAAAACAATGCTTTTTTTTACTTTAAAAATTACACAACTATTTTTCATACATTGTTAACTCACTCTGGTATTAAAATTTCGTATTCTCACTTCAAAACACTTATAAAACAATGCTTTTTTTTACTTTAAAAATTACACAACTATTTTTCATACATTGTTAACTCATTCTGGTATTAAAATTTCGTATTCTCACTTCAAAACACTTATAAAACAATGCTTTTTTTTACTTTAAAAATTACACAACTATTTTTCATACATTGTTAACTCACTCTGGTATTAAAATTTCGTATTCTCACTTCAAAACATATCAAAAACAATGCTTTTTTTTACTTTAAAAATTACACAACTATTTTTCATACATTGTTAACTCACTCTGGTATTAAAATTTCGTATTCTCACTTCAAAACACTTATAAAACAATGCTTTTTTTTACTTTAAAAATTACACAACTATTTTTCATACATTGTTAACTCATTCTGGTATTAAAATTTCGTATTCTCACTTCAAAACATATCAAAAACAAAGCTTTTTTTTACTTTAAAAATTACACAACTATTTTTCATACATTGTTAACTCACTCTGGTATTAAAATTTCGTATTCTCACTTCAAAACATATCAAAAACAATGCTTTTTTTTACTTTAAAAATTACACAACTATTTTTCATACATTGTTAACTCACTCTGGTATTAAAATTTCGTATTCTCACTTCAAAACATATCAAAAACAATGCTTTTTTTTACTTTAAAAATTACACAACTATTTTTCATACATTGTTAACTCACTCTGGTATTAAAATTTCGTATTCTCACTTCAAAACACTTATAAAACAATGCTTTTTTTTACTTTAAAAATTACACAACTATTTTTCATACATTGTTAACTCATTCTGGTATTAAAATTTCGTATTCTTACTTCAAAACACTTATAAAACAATGCTTTTTTTTACTTTAAAAATTACACAACTATTTTTCATACATTGTTAACTCACTCTGGTATTAAAATTTCGTATTCTCACTTCAAAACACTTATAAAACAATGCTTTTTTTTACTTTAAAAATTACACAACTATTTTTCATACATTGTTAACTCATTCTGGTATTAAAATTTCGTATTCTCACTTCAAAACATATCAAAAACAAAGCTTTTTTTTACTTTAAAAATTACACAACTATTTTTCATACATTGTTAACTCACTCTGGTATTAAAATTTCGTATTCTCACTTCAAAACATATCAAAAACAATGCTTTTTTTTACTTTAAAAATTACACAACTATTTTTCATACATTGTTAACTCACTCTGGTATTAAAATTTCGTATTCTCACTTCAAAACATATCAAAAACAATGCTTTTTTTTACTTTAAAAATTACACAACTATTTTTCATACATTGTTAACTCACTCTGGTATTAAAATTTCGTATTCTCACTTCAAAACACTATAAAAACAATGCTTTTTTTTACTTTAAAAATTACACAACTATTTTTCATACATTGTTAACTCACTCTGGTATTAAAATTTCGTATTCTCACTTCAAAACATTATAAAACAATGCTTTTTTTTACTTTAAAAATTACACAACTATTTTTCATACATTGTTAACTCATTCTGGTATTAAAATTTCGTATTCTCACTTCAAAACACTTATAAAACAATGCTTTTTTTACTTTAAAAATTACACAACTATTTTTCATACATTGTTAACTCATTCTGGTATTAAAATTTCGTATTCTCACTTCAAAACACTTATAAAACAATGCTTTTTTTTTACTTTAAAAATTACACAACTATTTTTCATACATTGTTAACTCATTCTGGTATTAAAATTTCGTATTCTCACTTCAAAACACTTATAAAACAATGCTTTTTTTTTACTTTAAAAATTACACAACTATTTTTCATACATTGTTAACTCATTCTGGTATTAAAATTTCGTATTCTCACTTCAAAACACTTCTAAAACAATTCTTTTTTTTACTTTAAAAAATTACACAACTATTTTTCATACATTGTTAACTCATTCTGGTATTAAAATTTCGTATTCTCACTTCAAAACACTTATAAAACAATGCTTTTTTTACTTTAAAAATTACACAACTATTTTTCATACATTGTTAACTCACTCTGGTATTAAAATTTCGTATTCTCACTTCAAAACACTTATAAAACAATGCTTTTTTTTACTTTAAAAATTACACAACTATTTTTCATACATTGTTAACTCATTCTGGTATTAAAATTTCGTATTCTCACTTCAAAACACTTATAAAACAATGCTTTTTTTACTTTAAAAATTACACAACTATTTTTCATACATTGTTAACTCATTCTGGTATTAAAATTTCGTATTCTCACTTCAAAACACTTATAAAACAATGCTTTTTTTTACTTTAAAAATTACACAACTATTTTTCATACATTGTTAACTCACTCTGGTATTAAAATTTCGTATTCTTACTTCAAAACACTTATAAAACAATGCTTTTTTTTACTTTAAAAATTACACAACTATTTTTCATACATTGTTAACTCATTCTGGTATTAAAATTTCGTATTCTCACTTCAAAACACTTATAAAACAATGCTTTTTTTTACTTTAAAAATTACACAACTATTTTTCATACATTGTTAACTCATTCTGGTATTAAAATTTCGTATTCTCACTTCAAAACACTTATAAAACAATGCTTTTTTTTTACTTTAAAAATTACACAACTATTTTTCATACATTGTTAACTCATTCTGGTATTAAAATTTCGTATTCTCACTTCAAAACACTTATAAAACAATGCTTTTTTTACTTTAAAAATTACACAACTATTTTTCATACATTGTTAACTCATTCTGGTATTAAAATTTCGTATTCTCACTTCAAAACACTTATAAAACAATGCTTTTTTTTACTTTAAAAATTACACAACTATTTTTCATACATTGTTAACTCATTCTGGTATTAAAATTTCGTATTCTTACTTCAAAACACTTATAAAACAATGCTTTTTTTTACTTTAAAAATTACACAACTATTTTTCATACATTGTTAACTCATTCTGGTATTAAAATTTCGTATTCTCACTTCAAAACACTTATAAAACAATGCTTTTTTTTACTTTAAAAATTACACAACTATTTTTCATACATTGTTAACTCATTCTGGTATTAAAATTTCGTATTCTTACTTCAAAACACTTATAAAAACAATGCTTTTTTTTACTTTAAAAATTACACAACTATTTTTCATACATTGTTAACTCATTCTGGTATTAAAATTTCGTATTCTCACTTCAAAACACTTATAAAACAATGCTTTTTTTTACTTTAAAAATTACACAACTATTTTTCATACATTGTTAACTCATTCTGGTATTAAAATTTCGTATTCTTACTTCAAAACACTTATAAAACAATGCTTTTTTTTACTTTAAAAATTACACAACTATTTTTCATACATTGTTAACTCATTCTGGTATTAAAATTTCGTATTCTTACTTCAAAACACTTATAAAACAATGCTTTTTTTTACTTTAAAAATTACACAACTATTTTTCATACATTGTTAACTCATTCTGGTATTAAAATTTCGTATTCTTACTTCAAAACACTTATAAAACAATGCTTTTTTTTACTTTAAAAATTACACAACTATTTTTCATACATTGTTAACTCATTCTGGTATTAAAATTTCGTATTCTCACTTCAAAACACTTATAAAACAATGCTTTTTTTTACTTTAAAAATTACACAACTATTTTTCATACATTGTTAACTCATTCTGGTATTAAAATTTCGTATTCTCACTTCAAAACACTTATAAAACAATGCTTTTTTTTTACTTTAAAAATTACACAACTATTTTTCATACATTGTTAACTCATTCTGGTATTAAAATTTCGTATTCTCACTTCAAAACACTTATAAAACAATGCTTTTTTTTACTTTAAAAATTACACAACTATTTTTCATACATTGTTAACTCATTCTGGTATTAAAATTTCGTATTCTCACTTCAAAACACTTATAAAACAATGCTTTTTTTTACTTTAAAAATTACACAACTATTTTTCATACATTGTTAACTCATTCTGGTATTAAAATTTCGTATTCTCACTTCAAAACACTTATAAAACAATGCTTTTTTTTACTTTAAAAATTACACAACTATTTTTCATACATTGTTAACTCATTCTGGTATTAAAATTTCGTATTCTCACTTCAAAACACTTATAAAACAATGCTTTTTTTTACTTTAAAAATTACACAACTATTTTTCATACATTGTTAACTCATTCTGGTATTAAAATTTCGTATTCTCACTTCAAAACACTTATAAAACAATGCTTTTTTTTACTTTAAAAATTACACAACTATTTTTCATACATTGTTAACTCATTCTGGTATTAAAATTTCGTATTCTCACTTCAAAACACTTATAAAACAATGCTTTTTTTTACTTTAAAAATTACACAACTATTTTTCATACATTGTTAACTCATTCTGGTATTAAAATTTCGTATTCTCACTTCAAAACACTTATAAAACAATGCTTTTTTTTACTTTAAAAATTACACAACTATTTTTCATACATTGTTAACTCATTCTGGTATTAAAATTTCGTATTCTCACTTCAAAACACTTATAAAACAATGCTTTTTTTTACTTTAAAAATTACACAACTATTTTTCATACATTGTTAACTCATTCTGGTATTAAAATTTCGTATTCTTACTTCAAAACACTTATAAAACAATGCTTTTTTTTACTTTAAAAATTACACAACTATTTTTCATACATTGTTAACTCATTCTGGTATTAAAATTTCGTATTCTCACTTCAAAACACTTATAAAACAATGCTTTTTTTTACTTTAAAAATTACACAACTATTTTTCATACATTGTTAACTCATTCTGGTATTAAAATTTCGTATTCTCACTTCAAAACACTTATAAAACAATGCTTTTTTTTACTTTAAAAATTACACAACTATTTTTCATACATTGTTAACTCATTCTGGTATTAAAATTTCGTATTCTCACTTCAAAACACTTATAAAACAATGCTTTTTTTTACTTTAAAAATTACACAACTATTTTTCATACATTGTTAACTCATTCTGGTATTAAAATTTCGTATTCTTACTTCAAAACACTTATAAAACAATGCTTTTTTTTACTTTAAAAATTACACAACTATTTTTCATACATTGTTAACTCATTCTGGTATTAAAATTTCGTATTCTCACTTCAAAACACTTATAAAACAATGCTTTTTTTTACTTTAAAAATTACACAACTATTTTTCATACATTGTTAACTCATTCTGGTATTAAAATTTCGTATTCTCACTTCAAAAACACTTATAAAACAATGCTTTTTTTTACTTTAAAAATTACACAACTATTTTTCATACATTGTTAACTCATTCTGGTATTAAAATTTCGTATTCTCACTTCAAAACACTTATAAAACAATGCTTTTTTTTACTTTAAAAATTACACAACTATTTTTCATACATTGTTAACTCATTCTGGTATTAAAATTTCGTATTCTCACTTCAAAAACACTTATAAAACAATGCTTTTTTTTACTTTAAAAATTACACAACTATTTTTCATACATTGTTAACTCATTCTGGTATTAAAATTTCGTATTCTCACTTCAAAACACTTATAAAACAATGCTTTTTTTTACTTTAAAAATTACACAACTATTTTTCATACATTGTTAACTCATTCTGGTATTAAAATTTCGTATTCTCACTTCAAAACACTTATAAAACAATGCTTTTTTTTACTTTAAAAATTACACAACTATTTTTCATACATTGTTAACTCATTCTGGTATTAAAATTTCGTATTCTTACTTCAAAACACTTATAAAACAATGCTTTTTTTTTACTTTAAAAATTACACAACTATTTTTTCATACATTGTTAACTCATTCTGGTATTAAAATTTCGTATTCTCACTTCAAAACACTTATAAAACAATGCTTTTTTTTACTTTAAAAATTACACAACTATTTTTCATACATTGTTAACTCATTCTGGTATTAAAATTTCGTATTCTCACTTCAAAAACACTTATAAAACAATGCTTTTTTTTACTTTAAAAATTACACAACTATTTTTCATACATTGTTAACTCATTCTGGTATTAAAATTTCGTATTCTCACTTCAAAACACTTATAAAACAATGCTTTTTTTTACTTTAAAAATTACACAACTATTTTTCATACATTGTTAACTCATTCTGGTATTAAAAATTTCGTATTCTCACTTCAAAACACTTATAAAACAATGCTTTTTTTTTACTTTAAAAATTACACAACTATTTTTCATACATTGTTAACTCATTCTGGTATTAAAATTTCGTATTCTCACTTCAAAACACTTATAAAACAATGCTTTTTTTTACTTTAAAAATTACACAACTATTTTTCATACATTGTTAACTCATTCTGGTATTAAAATTTCGTATTCTCACTTCAAAACACTTATAAAACAATGCTTTTTTTTTACTTTAAAAATTACACAACTATTTTTCATACATTGTTAACTCATTCTGGTATTAAAATTTCGTATTCTCACTTCAAAACACTTATAAAACAATGCTTTTTTTTTACTTTAAAAATTACACAACTATTTTTCATACATTGTTAACTCATTCTGGTATTAAAATTTCGTATTCTCACTTCAAAACACTTATAAAACAATGCTTTTTTTTACTTTAAAAATTACACAACTATTTTTCATACATTGTTAACTCATTCTGGTATTAAAATTTCGTATTCTCACTTCAAAACACTTATAAAACAATGCTTTTTTTTACTTTAAAAATTACACAACTATTTTTCATACATTGTTAACTCATTCTGGTATTAAAATTTCGTATTCTCACTTCAAAACACTTATAAAACAATGCTTTTTTTTACTTTAAAAATTACACAACTATTTTTCATACATTGTTAACTCATTCTGGTATTAAAATTTCGTATTCTCACTTCAAAACACTTATAAAACAATGCTTTTTTTTACTTTAAAAATTACACAACTATTTTTCATACATTGTTAACTCATTCTGGTATTAAAATTTCGTATTCTCACTTCAAAACACTTATAAAACAATGCTTTTTTTTACTTTAAAAATTACACAACTATTTTTCATACATTGTTAACTCATTCTGGTATTAAAATTTCGTATTCTCACTTCAAAACACTTATAAAACAATGCTTTTTTTTACTTTAAAAATTACACAACTATTTTTCATACATTGTTAACTCATTCTGGTATTAAAATTTCGTATTCTCACTTCAAAACACTTATAAAACAATGCTTTTTTTTACTTTAAAAATTACACAACTATTTTTCATACATTGTTAACTCATTCTGGTATTAAAATTTCGTATTCTCACTTCAAAACACTTATAAAACAATGCTTTTTTTTACTTTAAAAATTACACAACTATTTTTCATACATTGTTAACTCATTCTGGTATTAAAATTTCGTATTCTCACTTCAAAACACTTATAAAACAATGCTTTTTTTTTACTTTAAAAATTACACAACTATTTTTCATACATTGTTAACTCATTCTGGTATTAAAATTTCGTATTCTCACTTCAAAACACTTATAAAACAATGCTTTTTTTTACTTTAAAAATTACACAACTATTTTTCATACATTGTTAACTCATTCTGGTATTAAAATTTCGTATTCTCACTTCAAAACACTTATAAAACAATGCTTTTTTTTACTTTAAAAATTACACAACTATTTTTCATACATTGTTAACTCATTCTGGTATTAAAATTTCGTATTCTCACTTCAAAACACTTATAAAACAATGCTTTTTTTTACTTTAAAAATTACACAACTATTTTTCATACATTGTTAACTCATTCTGGTATTAAAATTTCGTATTCTCACTTCAAAACACTTATAAAACAATGCTTTTTTTTACTTTAAAAATTACACAACTATTTTTCATACATTGTTAACTCATTCTGGTATTAAAATTTCGTATTCTCACTTCAAAACACTTATAAAACAATGCTTTTTTTTACTTTAAAAATTACACAACTATTTTTCATACATTGTTAACTCATTCTGGTATTAAAATTTCGTATTCTCACTTCAAAACACTTATAAAAACAATGCTTTTTTTTACTTTAAAAATTACACAACTATTTTTCATACATTGTTAACTCATTCTGGTATTAAAATTTCGTATTCTCACTTCAAAACACTTATAAAACAATGCTTTTTTTTTACTTTAAAAATTACACAACTATTTTTCATACATTGTTAACTCATTCTGGTATTAAAATTTCGTATTCTCACTTCAAAACACTTATAAAACAATGCTTTTTTTTACTTTAAAAATTACACAACTATTTTTCATACATTGTTAACTCATTCTGGTATTAAAATTTCGTATTCTCACTTCAAAACACTTATAAAACAATGCTTTTTTTTACTTTAAAAATTACACAACTATTTTTCATACATTGTTAACTCATTCTGGTATTAAAATTTCGTATTCTCACTTCAAAACACTTATAAAACAATGCTTTTTTTTACTTTAAAAATTACACAACTATTTTTCATACATTGTTAACTCATTCTGGTATTAAAATTTCGTATTCTCACTTCAAAACACTTATAAAACAATGCTTTTTTTTACTTTAAAAATTACACAACTATTTTTCATACATTGTTAACTCATTCTGGTATTAAAATTTCGTATTCTCACTTCAAAACACTTATAAAACAATGCTTTTTTTTTACTTTAAAAATTACACAACTATTTTTCATACATTGTTAACTCATTCTGGTATTAAAATTTCGTATTCTCACTTCAAAACACTTATAAAACAATGCTTTTTTTTTACTTTAAAAATTACACAACTATTTTTCATACATTGTTAACTCATTCTGGTATTAAAATTTCGTATTCTCACTTCAAAACACTTATAAAACAATGCTTTTTTTTACTTTAAAAATTACACAACTATTTTTCATACATTGTTAACTCATTCTGGTATTAAAATTTCGTATTCTCACTTCAAAACACTTATAAAACAATGCTTTTTTTTACTTTAAAAATTACACAACTATTTTTCATACATTGTTAACTCATTCTGTATTAAAATTTCGTATTCTCACTTCAAAACACTTATAAAACAATGCTTTTTTTTACTTTAAAAATTACACAACTATTTTTCATACATTGTTAACTCATTCTGGTATTAAAATTTCGTATTCTCACTTCAAAACACTTATAAAACAATGCTTTTTTTTACTTTAAAAATTACACAACTATTTTTCATACATTGTTAACTCATTCTGGTATTAAAATTTCGTATTCTCACTTCAAAACACTTATAAAACAATGCTTTTTTTTACTTTAAAAATTACACAACTATTTTTCATACATTGTTAACTCATTCTGGTATTAAAATTTCGTATTCTCACTTCAAAACACTTATAAAACAATGCTTTTTTTTACTTTAAAAATTACACAACTATTTTTCATACATTGTTAACTCATTCTGGTATTAAAATTTCGTATTCTCACTTCAAAACACTTATAAAAACAATGCTTTTTTTTACTTTAAAAATTACACAACTATTTTTCATACATTGTTAACTCATTCTGGTATTAAAATTTCGTATTCTCACTTCAAAACACTTATAAAACAATGCTTTTTTTTACTTTAAAAATTACACAACTATTTTTCATACATTGTTAACTCATTCTGGTATTAAAATTTCGTATTCTCACTTCAAAACACTTATAAAACAATGCTTTTTTTTACTTTAAAAATTACACAACTATTTTTCATACATTGTTAACTCATTCTGGTATTAAAATTTCGTATTCTCACTTCAAAACACTTATAAAACAATGCTTTTTTTTACTTTAAAAATTACACAACTATTTTTCATACATTGTTAACTCATTCTGGTATTAAAATTTCGTATTCTCACTTCAAAACACTTATAAAACAATGCTTTTTTTTACTTTAAAAATTACACAACTATTTTTCATACATTGTTAACTCATTCTGGTATTAAAATTTCGTATTCTCACTTCAAAACACTTATAAAACAATGCTTTTTTTTACTTTAAAAATTACACAACTATTTTTCATACATTGTTAACTCATTCTGGTATTAAAATTTCGTATTCTCACTTCAAAACACTTATAAAACAATGCTTTTTTTTACTTTAAAAATTACACAACTATTTTTCATACATTGTTAACTCATTCTGGTATTAAAATTTCGTATTCTCACTTCAAAACACTTATAAAACAATGCTTTTTTTTTACTTTAAAAATTACACAACTATTTTTCATACATTGTTAACTCATTCTGGTATTAAAATTTCGTATTCTCACTTCAAAACACTTATAAAACAATGCTTTTTTTTACTTTAAAAATTACACAACTATTTTTCATACATTGTTAACTCATTCTGGTATTAAAATTTCGTATTCTCACTTCAAAACACTTATAAAACAATGCTTTTTTTTACTTTAAAAATTACACAACTATTTTTCATACATTGTTAACTCATTCTGGTATTAAAATTTCGTATTCTCACTTCAAAACACTTATAAAACAATGCTTTTTTTTACTTTAAAAATTACACAACTATTTTTCATACATTGTTAACTCATTCTGGTATTAAAATTTCGTATTCTCACTTCAAAACACTTATAAAACAATGCTTTTTTTTACTTTAAAAATTACACAACTATTTTTCATACATTGTTAACTCATTCTGGTATTAAAATTTCGTATTCTCACTTCAAAACACTTATAAAAACAATGCTTTTTTTTACTTTAAAAATTACACAACTATTTTTCATACATTGTTAACTCATTCTGGTATTAAAATTTCGTATTCTCACTTCAAAACACTTATAAAACAATGCTTTTTTTTTACTTTAAAAATTACACAACTATTTTTCATACATTGTTAACTCATTCTGGTATTAAAATTTCGTATTCTCACTTCAAAACACTTATAAAACAATGCTTTTTTTTACTTTAAAAATTACACAACTATTTTTCATACATTGTTAACTCATTCTGGTATTAAAATTTCGTATTCTCACTTCAAAACACTTATAAAACAATGCTTTTTTTTTACTTTAAAAATTACACAACTATTTTTCATACATTGTTAACTCATTCTGGTATTAAAATTTCGTATTCTCACTTCAAAACACTTATAAAACAATGCTTTTTTTTACTTTAAAAATTACACAACTATTTTTCATACATTGTTAACTCATTCTGGTATTAAAATTTCGTATTCTCACTTCAAAACACTTATAAAACAATGCTTTTTTTTTACTTTAAAAATTACACAACTATTTTTCATACATTGTTAACTCATTCTGGTATTAAAATTTCGTATTCTCACTTCAAAACACTTATAAAACAATGCTTTTTTTTACTTTAAAAATTACACAACTATTTTTCATACATTGTTAACTCATTCTGGTATTAAAATTTCGTATTCTCACTTCAAAACACTTATAAAACAATGCTTTTTTTTACTTTAAAAATTACACAACTATTTTTCATACATTGTTAACTCATTCTGGTATTAAAATTTCGTATTCTCACTTCAAAACACTTATAAAACAATGCTTTTTTTTTACTTTAAAAATTACACAACTATTTTTCATACATTGTTAACTCATTCTGGTATTAAAATTTCGTATTCTCACTTCAAAACACTTATAAAACAATGCTTTTTTTTACTTTAAAAATTACACAACTATTTTTCATACATTGTTAACTCATTCTGGTATTAAAATTTCGTATTCTCACTTCAAAACACTTATAAAACAATGCTTTTTTTTACTTTAAAAATTACACAACTATTTTTCATACATTGTTAACTCATTCTGGTATTAAAATTTCGTATTCTCACTTCAAAACACTTATAAAACAATGCTTTTTTTTACTTTAAAAATTACACAACTATTTTTCATACATTGTTAACTCATTCTGGTATTAAAATTTCGTATTCTCACTTCAAAACACTTATAAAACAATGCTTTTTTTTACTTTAAAAATTACACAACTATTTTTCATACATTGTTAACTCATTCTGGTATTAAAATTTCGTATTCTCACTTCAAAACACTTATAAAACAATGCTTTTTTTTACTTTAAAAATTACACAACTATTTTTCATACATTGTTAACTCATTCTGGTATTAAAATTTCGTATTCTCACTTCAAAACACTTATAAAACAATGCTTTTTTTTACTTTAAAAATTACACAACTATTTTTCATACATTGTTAACTCATTCTGGTATTAAAATTTCGTATTCTCACTTCAAAACACTTATAAAACAATGCTTTTTTTTACTTTAAAAATTACACAACTATTTTTCATACATTGTTAACTCATTCTGGTATTAAAATTTCGTATTCTCACTTCAAAACACTTATAAAACAATGCTTTTTTTTACTTTAAAAATTACACAACTATTTTTCATACATTGTTAACTCATTCTGGTATTAAAATTTCGTATTCTCACTTCAAAACACTTATAAAACAATGCTTTTTTTTACTTTAAAAAATTACACAACTATTTTTCATACATTGTTAACTCATTCTGGTATTAAAATTTCGTATTCTCACTTCAAAACACTTATAAAACAATGCTTTTTTTTACTTTAAAAATTACACAACTATTTTTCATACATTGTTAACTCATTCTGGTATTAAAATTTCGTATTCTCACTTCAAAACACTTATAAAACAATGCTTTTTTTTACTTTAAAAATTACACAACTATTTTTCATACATTGTTAACTCATTCTGGTATTAAAATTTCGTATTCTCACTTCAAAACACTTATAAAACAATGCTTTTTTTTACTTTAAAAATTACACAACTATTTTTCATACATTGTTAACTCATTCTGGTATTAAAATTTCGTATTCTCACTTCAAAACACTTATAAAACAATGCTTTTTTTTACTTTAAAAATTACACAACTATTTTTCATACATTGTTAACTCATTCTGGTATTAAAATTTCGTATTCTCACTTCAAAACACTTATAAAACAATGCTTTTTTTTACTTTAAAAATTACACAACTATTTTTCATACATTGTTAACTCATTCTGGTATTAAAATTTCGTATTCTCACTTCAAAACACTTATAAAACAATGCTTTTTTTTACTTTAAAAATTACACAACTATTTTTCATACATTGTTAACTCATTCTGGTATTAAAATTTCGTATTCTCACTTCAAAACACTTATAAAACAATGCTTTTTTTTACTTTAAAAATTACACAACTATTTTTCATACATTGTTAACTCATTCTGGTATTAAAATTTCGTATTCTCACTTCAAAACACTTATAAAACAATGCTTTTTTTTACTTTAAAAATTACACAACTATTTTTCATACATTGTTAACTCATTCTGGTATTAAAATTTCGTATTCTCACTTCAAAACACTTATAAAACAATGCTTTTTTTTACTTTAAAAATTACACAACTATTTTTCATACATTGTTAACTCATTCTGGTATTAAAATTTCGTATTCTCACTTCAAAACACTTATAAAACAATGCTTTTTTTTACTTTAAAAATTACACAACTATTTTTCATACATTGTTAACTCATTCTGGTATTAAAATTTCGTATTCTCACTTCAAAACACTTATAAAACAATGCTTTTTTTTACTTTAAAAATTACACAACTATTTTTCATACATTGTTAACTCATTCTGGTATTAAAATTTCGTATTCTCACTTCAAAACACTTATAAAACAATGCTTTTTTTTACTTTAAAAATTACACAACTATTTTTCATACATTGTTAACTCATTCTGGTATTAAAATTTCGTATTCTCACTTCAAAACACTTATAAAACAATGCTTTTTTTTACTTTAAAAATTACACAACTATTTTTCATACATTGTTAACTCATTCTGGTATTAAAATTTCGTATTCTCACTTCAAAACACTTATAAAACAATGCTTTTTTTTACTTTAAAAATTACACAACTATTTTTCATACATTGTTAACTCATTCTGGTATTAAAATTTCGTATTCTCACTTCAAAACACTTATAAAACAATGCTTTTTTTTACTTTAAAAATTACACAACTATTTTTCATACATTGTTAACTCATTCTGGTATTAAAATTTCGTATTCTCACTTCAAAACACTTATAAAACAATGCTTTTTTTTACTTTAAAAATTACACAACTATTTTTCATACATTGTTAACTCATTCTGGTATTAAAATTTCGTATTCTCACTTCAAAACACTTATAAAACAATGCTTTTTTTTACTTTAAAAATTACACAACTATTTTTCATACATTGTTAACTCATTCTGGTATTAAAATTTCGTATTCTCACTTCAAAACACTTATAAAACAATGCTTTTTTTTACTTTAAAAATTACACAACTATTTTTCATACATTGTTAACTCATTCTGGTATTAAAATTTCGTATTCTCACTTCAAAACACTTATAAAACAATGCTTTTTTTTACTTTAAAAATTACACAACTATTTTTCATACATTGTTAACTCATTCTGGTATTAAAATTTCGTATTCTCACTTCAAAACACTTATAAAACAATGCTTTTTTTTACTTTAAAAATTACACAACTATTTTTCATACATTGTTAACTCATTCTGGTATTAAAATTTCGTATTCTCACTTCAAAACACTTATAAAACAATGCTTTTTTTTACTTTAAAAATTACACAACTATTTTTCATACATTGTTAACTCATTCTGGTATTAAAATTTCGTATTCTCACTTCAAAACACTTATAAAACAATGCTTTTTTTTACTTTAAAAATTACACAACTATTTTTCATACATTGTTAACTCATTCTGGTATTAAAATTTCGTATTCTTACTTCAAAACACTTATAAAACAATGCTTTTTTTTACTTTAAAAATTACACAACTATTTTTCATACATTGTTAACTCATTCTGGTATTAAAATTTCGTATTCTCACTTCAAAACACTTATAAAACAATGCTTTTTTTTACTTTAAAAATTACACAACTATTTTTCATACATTGTTAACTCATTCTGGTATTAAAATTTCGTATTCTCACTTCAAAACACTTATAAAACAATGCTTTTTTTTACTTTAAAAATTACACAACTATTTTTCATACATTGTTAACTCATTCTGGTATTAAAATTTCGTATTCTCACTTCAAAACACTTATAAAACAATGCTTTTTTTTACTTTAAAAATTACACAACTATTTTTCATACATTGTTAACTCATTCTGGTATTAAAATTTCGTATTCTCACTTCAAAACACTTATAAAACAATGCTTTTTTTTACTTTAAAAATTACACAACTATTTTTCATACATTGTTAACTCATTCTGGTATTAAAATTTCGTATTCTCACTTCAAAACACTTATAAAACAATGCTTTTTTTTACTTTAAAAATTACACAACTATTTTTCATACATTGTTAACTCATTCTGGTATTAAAATTTCGTATTCTCACTTCAAAACACTTATAAAACAATGCTTTTTTTTACTTTAAAAATTACACAACTATTTTTCATACATTGTTAACTCATTCTGGTATTAAAATTTCGTATTCTCACTTCAAAACACTTATAAAACAATGCTTTTTTTTACTTTAAAAATTACACAACTATTTTTCATACATTGTTAACTCATTCTGGTATTAAAATTTCGTATTCTCACTTCAAAACACTTATAAAACAATGCTTTTTTTTACTTTAAAAATTACACAACTATTTTTCATACATTGTTAACTCATTCTGGTATTAAAATTTCGTATTCTCACTTCAAAACACTTATAAAACAATGCTTTTTTTTACTTTAAAAATTACACAACTATTTTTCATACATTGTTAACTCATTCTGGTATTAAAATTTCGTATTCTCACTTCAAAACACTTATAAAACAATGCTTTTTTTTACTTTAAAAATTACACAACTATTTTTCATACATTGTTAACTCATTCTGGTATTAAAATTTCGTATTCTCACTTCAAAACACTTATAAAACAATGCTTTTTTTTACTTTAAAAATTACACAACTATTTTTCATACATTGTTAACTCATTCTGGTATTAAAATTTCGTATTCTCACTTCAAAACACTTATAAAACAATGCTTTTTTTTACTTTAAAAATTACACAACTATTTTTCATACATTGTTAACTCATTCTGGTATTAAAATTTCGTATTCTCACTTCAAAACACTTATAAAACAATGCTTTTTTTTACTTTAAAAATTACACAACTATTTTTCATACATTGTTAACTCATTCTGGTATTAAAATTTCGTATTCTCACTTCAAAACACTTATAAAACAATGCTTTTTTTTACTTTAAAAATTACACAACTATTTTTCATACATTGTTAACTCATTCTGGTATTAAAATTTCGTATTCTCACTTCAAAACACTTATAAAACAATGCTTTTTTTTACTTTAAAAATTACACAACTATTTTTCATACATTGTTAACTCATTCTGGTATTAAAATTTCGTATTCTCACTTCAAAACACTTATAAAACAATGCTTTTTTTTACTTTAAAAATTACACAACTATTTTTCATACATTGTTAACTCATTCTGGTATTAAAATTTCGTATTCTCACTTCAAAACACTTATAAAACAATGCTTTTTTTTACTTTAAAAATTACACAACTATTTTTCATACATTGTTAACTCATTCTGGTATTAAAATTTCGTATTCTCACTTCAAAACACTTATAAAACAATGCTTTTTTTTACTTTAAAAATTACACAACTATTTTTCATACATTGTTAACTCATTCTGGTATTAAAATTTCGTATTCTCACTTCAAAACACTTATAAAACAATGCTTTTTTTTACTTTAAAAATTACACAACTATTTTTCATACATTGTTAACTCATTCTGGTATTAAAATTTCGTATTCTCACTTCAAAACACTTATAAAACAATGCTTTTTTTTACTTTAAAAATTACACAACTATTTTTCATACATTGTTAACTCATTCTGGTATTAAAATTTCGTATTCTCACTTCAAACACTTATAAAACAATGCTTTTTTTTACTTTAAAAATTACACAACTATTTTTCATACATTGTTAACTCATTCTGGTATTAAAATTTCGTATTCTCACTTCAAAACACTTATAAAACAATGCTTTTTTTTACTTTAAAAATTACACAACTATTTTTCATACATTGTTAACTCATTCTGGTATTAAAATTTCGTATTCTCACTTCAAAACACTTATAAAACAATGCTTTTTTTTACTTTAAAAATTACACAACTATTTTTCATACATTGTTAACTCATTCTGGTATTAAAATTTCGTATTCTCACTTCAAAACACTTATAAAACAATGCTTTTTTTTACTTTAAAAATTACACAACTATTTTTCATACATTGTTAACTCATTCTGGTATTAAAATTTCGTATTCTCACTTCAAAACACTTATAAAACAATGCTTTTTTTTACTTTAAAAATTACACAACTATTTTTCATACATTGTTAACTCATTCTGGTATTAAAATTTCGTATTCTCACTTCAAAACACTTATAAAACAATGCTTTTTTTTACTTTAAAAATTACACAACTATTTTTCATACATTGTTAACTCATTCTGGTATTAAAATTTCGTATTCTCACTTCAAAACACTTATAAAACAATGCTTTTTTTTACTTTAAAAATTACACAACTATTTTTCATACATTGTTAACTCATTCTGGTATTAAAATTTCGTATTCTCACTTCAAAACTAAAACAATGCTTTTTTTTACTTTAAAAATTACACAACTATTTTTCATACATTGTTAACTCATTCTGGTATTAAAATTTCGTATTCTCACTTCAAAACACTTATAAAACAATGCTTTTTTTTACTTTAAAAATTACACAACTATTTTTCATACATTGTTAACTCATTCTGGTATTAAAATTTCGTATTCTCACTTCAAAACACTTATAAAACAATGCTTTTTTTTACTTTAAAAATTACACAACTATTTTTCATACATTGTTAACTCATTCTGGTATTAAAATTTCGTATTCTCACTTCAAAACACTTATAAAACAATGCTTTTTTTTACTTTAAAAATTACACAACTATTTTTCATACATTGTTAACTCATTCTGGTATTAAAATTTCGTATTCTCACTTCAAAACACTTATAAAACAATGCTTTTTTTTACTTTAAAAATTACACAACTATTTTTCATACATTGTTAACTCATTCTGGTATTAAAATTTCGTATTCTCACTTCAAAACACTTATAAAACAATGCTTTTTTTTACTTTAAAAATTACACAACTATTTTTCATACATTGTTAACTCATTCTGGTATTAAAATTTCGTATTCTCACTTCAAAACACTTATAAAACAATGCTTTTTTTTACTTTAAAAATTACACAACTATTTTTCATACATTGTTAACTCATTCTGGTATTAAAATTTCGTATTCTCACTTCAAAACACTTATAAAACAATGCTTTTTTTTACTTTAAAAATTACACAACTATTTTTCATACATTGTTAACTCATTCTGGTATTAAAATTTCGTATTCTCACTTCAAAACACTTATAAAACAATGCTTTTTTTTACTTTAAAAATTACACAACTATTTTTCATACATTGTTAACTCATTCTGGTATTAAAATTTCGTATTCTCACTTCAAAACTAAAACAATGCTTTTTTTTACTTTAAAAATTACACAACTATTTTTCATACATTGTTAACTCATTCTGGTATTAAAATTTCGTATTCTCACTTCAAAACACTTATAAAACAATGCTTTTTTTTACTTTAAAAATTACACAACTATTTTTCATACATTGTTAACTCATTCTGGTATTAAAATTTCGTATTCTCACTTCAAAACACTTATAAAACAATGCTTTTTTTTACTTTAAAAATTACACAACTATTTTTCATACATTGTTAACTCATTCTGGTATTAAAATTTCGTATTCTCACTTCAAAACACTTATAAAACAATGCTTTTTTTTACTTTAAAAATTACACAACTATTTTTCATACATTGTTAACTCATTCTGGTATTAAAATTTCGTATTCTCACTTCAAAACACTTATAAAACAATGCTTTTTTTTACTTTAAAAATTACACAACTATTTTTCATACATTGTTAACTCATTCTGGTATTAAAATTTCGTATTCTCACTTCAAATTTATGTATGCTTTATTTAATTATACTCTGATGAGATATAACTCTTAACTAATTATTTATTCTTAGCTTTCTAATTACTTTATTATTTTTTATTTTAATTATCTTCTTGTTGATGAAATATCCTTTAATGATCTTATTTTAATATTCTACTGATATTACTAGAGATAACAGTATTAATTTTTTCTTATTAAATTCTGCATCATATCTATGCTTTTATCGAATAAAGTAAATATTATTGATTTACTGAATTAGACTTTAAATCAAAAAGTTTTTTTTGTTCATTTCTGCTTAATAATCAAAGACGAATTACGTAGCTTGAATTTTAAAGATAAGCATGAACATTAAAATAAACTAATGTATTTTAATTTATTTTTAGGTTTTTCAGATTTTTTATTTTCGAAGATTACTCTTGTTTTATGAATAATCTTTGAGCTCCTATTTCCCTAAATTCTTTGGATGGCATGCCCTTGTTTCTAACTTTTATTCAAACTGATTTTTTGTTAGATCTTCTAACTAAGTAGGTTTATATACTTTATTCTATAAGTTACTAAGATTTTAAACTTATTCTAATTTATTCCTTTCTTAAATCACGTTTTTTTTTAATTTAGTATTAACAGACTTTTTAAATTTGCTAGAGTCTTTGCTGCTTAATCCAGGAGTTCATATCTAGAAAAATATTTAAAATATATATAATTATCAAACTCTTAACTCGGCCTTGTTTTTTTTTCTGAAAAAATTTTCCAATTAATTTCATTTCCATAAAGTTAAAATAAATTTGGATTTTACAAATTTTCATAAAACGAGAACTGAAAGATTTGTAAATTTGCTACTGTTGATGTATACTGGTAAGAAAAATGGGTCTTTTGTCTTTAATTGATAAAGATTTGAATTTATATATTTATAATTTCTTTATCATACTGCTTAATAAATTAATTTGTTTTTTCATAATTTGTTATTTTCTTAATAAATCTGTTGCCTTTTAAAATTCTTAGAGTAGTTATCCATCTTCTAATTTAATCTATAAGAAAACGCATTAAATTGTAGTTAATAATTATCTATAGAGATTTAAAATCTCCAATATATATTTTAGATATTTTTAGGTCCAAACTATTTAGCTTTTGGCTTATAATACAAGCTATGCATAATATACTTTCTATAACTTTTATTAATTCTTTATTTAATTTTGATTGTTCCATTTACTTCTACTAAAAAATGATTGCCTATATTTCTAACTCCTTAAATAAATGAATTTATAAATCAGAATGATTTTAAGTGTTTTTACTACTATTACTAGATAAATTTGCATAGGAAATTATTATCTTATTAAGTTAAACAATTCCTTACTAAGATTTATCGATATATACTATGGATTCATTTTTGTTTAGGAGAAAAGACGCTACTTTCATAAGGAAAACTTTATATCTGATTAGTTAAAAGAAATTTAAATTAAATCTGTACAAAATGTACCTTTTAAAGCTTTTTCCATTAAGCTTAATTATATTTTGGTATGACAATACTTAAAAATTCCCTTTTAGCTTCTTTAAGATATTAATTAAAGCATAAATATCTATGAATATAACTATTTCCAATTAATAGCTTATTATTTTATATATCCTTTTATATAAACCTTTGCTATTCAAATTGAAATATTTATTAGAAATAGCCTTTTTAGCTTCAAATACTGCTAAGCATAAGTTTAAAAGTAATATAAAGAAGATTTACTTAAGGGAAATAAGATTGGAATAGTGTACTTTCTTAAACTTTGTTTTTCTATCTTAACAAGTACTGATATTTTAGGCCAATAACTGTTCTTTTATCAAGTATAACTTCATAGAGCTAAATAGTGTTCAAACAAAAATACTTTTATTATTTGCATCATGCTAAAATCATAAGAGAAAATATTATAAAATTTTTTTTAAGAACTAGTGACTAAGTAAAAAGCCATAATGCCATTTTTATTATTATTGATATTATTATTATGAATAAAATTGTTTTACCTTCTTTTAGGTATTTCAACCTATTTCTAGCCTGCCTCTAGATTGCTCCGGAGGCTAAAATTAAATATTTGAACTCCATTCACTGTCCTGTTTTCTTGTTCTTGAAGTCTTCAGTTGCTCTTCCATTACTAATTGCATTTATTCTTGTATATATTCCCAAGAGCATTCATCCATAACTGTTCTCTACTCCTTCTTACTTTGAGTTGTTGCTACCTCTTCCTTTTTTCCTACTATTATCTTTGCTTTTGCCAGTAACTCTGTTTGAAATTTAGGAATTTCTTACACTTCCTTCACAAGTGTTCTCTTGAGCCAAAGTAGTAGCAGGATTTCGTTTCTCGCTTGCATAAAGGCTTGTCAACTTTAATTTCTTCGATTTCCATCTTGTCTTATTTCTAATCCCTTGATTCAATTTACTTTTGCAATTTTTTCTGATTTTCTACTAACTGTGCTAAGTTACCATCGATTTCTCTGTATTTTTAATCTTGATTCTGGGCTTAGCTGTTCTAACTCTGAGATATGTTCCAGAAAGCGCTTAGATCTTTCTGAGACATGAGTCTTGATTTGATTTCCTCTTGCTTGTTCAGATTCTCCATTAGTTTGTAATTGTCCTTTTTCAACTTCCTGACCTCTTCCTGGAGGTTCAGCACCACTTTGATGAGCTATTTCATACTCATCTGGCTAGAAGGAATGGACTCCGAAACCTCCTAGTGAAGAGCAGACTTCATCTGCTTCCTTAACTCTCTTATGAGGTTGGAGTTATTGCATTTGTTGTCTTCTGAACTTGTTTCTATTCCTCTCCAGGTTATTAGGATTAAGAAAAAGGTTAGGGCTAAGGGAAAGAAGACTATTCAAGATCGGATCCAGTTTTCCTCTCCAACTTTTTGAAGGTGGTATAGAAACCTCTTTTGAATCCTTCCTTTTTATTTTGTTAATGCCATTTTATTTAGAGTACATTTTAATAGTAATATAAAAATGCTAGTACTTTAATTTATTCATTTCAAATTATTCAAACTTATACATAACATGTAATCAATTTGTTTAGTTCAGCAACCCCTCAGCCTTAAAGGTGAATTAATAGCTACTTCTATATCTTATAATCAGTTAAAGTTCTTCCATCTTCTAACTTTCTTCCTGCAAAAATTAATCACTATTAATTTGGAGGAATTCCTTCTTTATCTACTATTTTAAATTTGAGGACTTATATAGTATCTGAAAGATCTATATAAACGGTAATCGTTTTGCCAGTTAGATTTCTAATAAATGTTTACACTGTTTTTCCTTCCTAAAGAACTAGACGAAGAGTTGATTCTCTATATATAAAATAATCAGATAAAGTTCTTTAAACTCATAGCTATCTTCCTTCATAAACAAAAAATTAGTCATATATAGGATATCCTTCATTGGCTTAAACTTTTGCTTTGATGTTTTCTATGGTATCTGAAAATTATGCCTCTAAGGTAATAGTTTTATCATTCGGAGTCTTGACATATATTTACCCATTATAATTTAGAGCTAGAAGAAGAGTTTATTTACTCTATAAATTATAATCAGATAAAGTTTTCCTTCTTTAACTTTTTTCTTAGAAGCTTAGTCTCTATTAATCTGTCGGAGTACCTTCTTTATCTTGGATTAATGTTTTTACTTTCGAAATACTATCAGAAGGAAATACAACTAACCTTAATTTTTTTCCTATAGATATCAGCACAATTATTTCATTGATTCTTACTAGATCTAACTAATAGCATTAATTTGCTCCTTGCTATGACGTTTCATAAGTTTAAAATGGTTTTTTAATAAATAGCACATATATAAGTTTTGTAAAATGAACAGTAAAAGTTAGCTTGTTTAGTTGGCAGCACTCACATAGGTGTGCATTTATAAAGAAATAAGAAAAAAAGTGTTTAAATAAAAATAATATAGTAATTTTATATAAGTTAGAATTAATTTTGATAAGTAGCTTTGAACAATAATATTTACAATGCATTTTTATTAGAATTATATCAGCATATTTACATATCTATTTAATTTACTTATAAATGCTTAGATCTTGTAATATCACTTAAACACTTATTCCTTAAATAGCTTCTCTTTACTAAGACTAAAATTTAAGAATCCTTTCTTCAGTGGAATCTTAGACATCACGTTAAATAGGTTTTGGCATAAAGTATTATCACTTATGTTGGTATATTGTTTGGTTTTATTATTTTTATCATAGATTTAGTAAAGCTAATAAGGGAAAAGTAAAATAAAAATCTAGCTTAAAATTAAATTTATTAGTAAAGTACTAAAGCTTTTGAATCTAGTGAATGAAAACTGTAAGACTTAGAGAATAATTCTAATTTAAATTGTCCAAGAATGTAGGAATTAGATCACTCTGATCGTATTCTTTAATTTAAAAAATAAGATTCTTTCCAAGAATCTAGTTCTAGATTCAGCCTAAGCGAGGAAAAATAGGAATAAGCACCACAAAGAGACATCGATAATACGAAGCTATCCAATTTAATTTATTTTAATGGAACATGCCATTTAATAAAATAGTTTAACCAAATTAGAAGAAACGTATGGGAGTTCAAAAGATTAAACTTAGTTCCCTTTAGAAATCTAATAAGACAAGTAATCACTTGATAATCTAACTCATAAAGTAATAAATAGAAATTAGAGAGCTAAAAGTAAACATTCTAAGAAGATTATATCAATAATAAAGCTAAGAAATATTAATCTGAAAAATAATTATAGTCAAGCATAAAGTAAGAAAAAAAGAAAAATCCTTTTTTTTAATTGGCTAAAAGAAGCATAGTAAGTAAAGAATGAGTTATAAGAACACTAAGCTCTATTATCTTTAAAAATTTTTCTTAATTCAGGATTAAGAAAATGCTAATTAATAAATCCCTAAATTCTCTTTTATTTAAATAGTGACATCTCAATATACTAAGGTATATACAAATAGATATCTAAATGATAATTGTATATAGAGGGTATTAATAGAATGATAACTAAAGAGAACCATTTAAAATTAATAATAATTGCTTACAACTAAAATATTAATTGCCATAAATACTTATAAGATAAATAGAAATTGATATTAAAGGGTCTGCTTTTATAATTTCCCTTTCTAATATAACCTAATTATATCAAAGCCATTAAAAAAAATTAGAACATTTGTTTATTTAAACCTTACTAGTAATTGCTAAAGTAATATTAGAAAGACATCCTAAACTTGCTAAATATATTTTAATGTAAAGGACTTTTAACTGGAAAGAATTAGATTTCTTTTATTTTCTTTAGAAGCTAAAAATTAAATAACTGTTTTATTAAATAATATTTTAAATAAGGTGAAAAGCTCTTTCCTTCGGATGCTACAAGGAGGCCCAGCAAGGCAACTAAAAAATGAGTGCAGACGGAGGATAAATCGGAAAAAGAGAAGCCAATAGAAAGAGAAAGAAGATTCGACAAGCTGGAGAACTCTGAATGCCAGGAGATAATCTTCTACATCATAGGTAGGGGAAAGATGTACCCGTAATCGCATATTACATTATGCTTTCGAAGGAAAAATTATAGGAACGTACTGTAGGAAGAGAAAACAAGGATAAAGAGACCCATAAAATTTTATTTTTCGACATTAAATAAAATTAATTTAAAGAGTTGTACGCATACGAGAGTGCTACTCACTCTATAATCCAATTTATTTATTTAAGAAAGCTTGGTGACTATATGTCTTTATATCAAAAGGTAAATAACTAAAATCTAAATTAAATAATTAAAACATATGTTTTGAATTTATGGAAATTAGATGTTTATCTTAGCTTTATAATGAGATAATATGATTTAAATGTGAAAGCTTGCAAATATTTACTTTTAAATTGATCTAAGTATAAGAGAAATGATTCTTATGTTTAAAAGAAGTTGATAAAGTCAAAAAATTATAAATAAACTAATTTAAATAGATACGAGGGCTCCTATTATAAAAGAGAGGAATCTTTTCAGTGAATTTTTAAATAAGAGCAACTACTTAGCTTAATACTTATAAGTCTAAGTTGAAAGCATAAAGTAAATAGTAAAATTTATCAAAAAAGCAACAAGACACCTATATAAAATTCTAGTTTCAATCTCATATGAAAAATGGAAATTAAAATAGGATAAAAAAAAGATGCAATTAAAAAAATTAAGTCTAAATGGATTTTAATTAGGATATGGAACGATTATATTAAAAATTAACTTTGAAAATCTTGTAGAAAGATAGAAAAATTAATTTAAATATGATTAAAAGTAAAGCAATTTAAAATTCATTAAAATGGATGGAACTAAAAGGATAAGGTGGTTGCTCAGCATATTAAACAAAAGATTTATGCTGAATTTATTTCGCGGAATTTGATAATGCTTAAAATTTGAAAAGTAGAAGTAATCAAAAAATGCAAGGCAAGTTTTTATTCTGTAAAGGAAAAGATAAATGAAAGAGTATTTATATGATTTTTTAAAGTTATAGAGATTAATAAAGATAACACATACAACGTTAAAAATTATCTTTTTGTTTTTATTCTTTTGTGATTTTAGAAATTAACGCATGCTAGCAAATTTAATTTTAAGAAGCAGACTATAATTAAGAAATTGATAATAAGAATATGAGAGAAAAGATGAATATTTGAAAAGAAATTAGAAGAATAAATATATAAATTTTATATAGAAGATAGATAAGAAGCAATATATAAAACTAAATTGTTTTAAATTAACTTAATTTTTAATTCTACTATATTAACAGTGGGTCTATTTATGCAAATTTATCTTTAAATTTAAGCAAAACCTTGTTAAGGTTGACAAGCAAGAGTACTTTTCTATCTTCAATTTTTAGCAAAATAATAAATTCATTAAGGAAATAAATAAAACTTTAACTTGTATAGCAGACAATAAATAGTAAATTTATAAATAAAATAGCTATGCTTTATTGAAAATAAATGGTCGCATTTATAATTATCTTGTCTATTTTATTTCTAAGCATATTAATAAATTAAGTTTTAAGATTTTCATTCATTCATAATTTTCTAATATTAGATCAAGATACTTATATTATCAATTCTCCGAAACATTTTACTTGTTATTTAGTTCATATCTTAATCATTGTTTCTTTATTTAGTTAATTCAAACTTTTATGATAAGTGTTGCTTATTAAATTAACTAACAACTTATTTTTCTTGATAAATGTTTTAATCTTTTTAAATTTGAATGTATCTTCACTATTCAGCTTTATTATGCCATTATTTTTTCTTTTAAAATAGTGGAAAATATTTAATTTAAAATCTTCTGATTAAAGGGAATTTTGGAACAAACACATAAAAATAAATTTTGGTGTTTAATGAATTAAAAATGAGAAGAAAACTTTATAAATCCTTTTTTTTACTTTGAAGGTTTTTTATTTCTATTCCCTTAATAAGTTTAAAAGTCTCAGTTCTAATTCGAAATAATTATTTATCAACCTTATGTTTGGTATGCTTTTATATTACTTAAATATAAAAATAGGAATTTTTTATAATTATCGAAATTATAGACTTAGCATTTATCATTAATTATTCTATTTTCCTTTTATTTCTACTATTTTAGTGAAAAAAGGAACATCTAATATAATTTTTCACTAGAGATATAAGCTTCTCAAAAATAAGTTTTTATTCTTCTTTAGTTTGTAATATTTTTAGTTAGCTCAAGATGAAAGAAATAATAGATAAAAAAAAAAGAAAAAAGCAGAAATAAAAGTAAAACTCAAGTCAAATTCCGATTTAAAGCATAAATTCTTTGGAATGAACTTATCTTAAATTAGAAAATTGGAAAAAAATCAAAATGGAACATTAACTAAATGAAAAGAATTAACTTATAGAGTAGAATATCTTTTACATTGAAAAATCAAGCTCTTATCATATATCATAATCTATATCTGCTTTAAGTAGAAAATAGTGTGAAAACAACTGCATCGCAAAATGTGAAATTTAAAGGTATTTGAATTGTTTTATGTAGTAAGACAGTAATAGATTAAAATTATAAAGGTAGAACAGCGACCTAAGATTATAAGTACTGAAAATTAGCTTTCTTTAGGAAAATCTAAAAAGAATAATAAATAGGAGAATAAAATCTTTCTTCAAAATAATTTATCCTCAAACAAATCACTTAACTTTCTGAGAAAATTATGGTTATTAATAGAAAAATAGTAAAGGTTTGATTAAAATTAAGGAATAAATAATAAATAATAAATAAATTTGATTATAGAGCGCGTAGCACTCTCGTTGGTGCGCAGCTCTTTAAAAAATGTTTCATACTGACAAGAATGTTTGTTACTGATAAAATTATCAGATACTGATAAACCTTGTTCAATACTGGTATAATTATTCAGTACTGATAAAAGTGTTCAATACTGATATAATTTTAGAATACTCGTAATCTTTAATACTTGCTGGAGGTCCAAGGACATGGCAATTGTGTCTCATTGCATCACCAAAGCAGAGGAACATGTGTCAATTATGGGTACTTATTCTCTGATGAATCGCAATATTATTTCTTTTTCGTTCCAGAATTAAACATATAAGCCAAGCCAGTGTCGAAGGTCTAAGACTCTTATGTCTAAAGACTAGTCGATTTTATAACTTCTCTGATGATTACCTTGTTGTTCAGATATCGAAATATATATATATATATAATAAAATAAAAATTGATATATTTAATAAACATATAAAACTCTTAACTAAAGCTATGCTTTTGATTTTAGATTATCATATCATATTTTAAAGAGCTTTATGGATTTTCCTGTTTTCTTAAATACTCTCTAATTTAAATATAACTTTTATTCCAAAAACTCAATTATTTACCATAATCTCTTTTTTATTTTAAACGGAATAATTACTCAATCTCATAAAAATAGCATGTCTATCCTATATTAATCTAATTGGGGGTTTAAATAATAAATAATTTTCTCTTTGCAGCATTCTTTAAATTTTTTAATTTAGTTTCTCTTCTAATTAATTCAAAGCTTCAAATATTTTTCTTAATTTTAACATTTTTAAGTTATATAAACTTTATGTTTATATACGCTTTTGAATTAAAGTTTTTTAGTAAAATAACAGAATTTAAAATTTCTAGCTGATTTCCTCGAAAAAGTTTAGATTGTTCAAACTAACTTTTACTTTTTTGAAATATATTTAGACATTCAATTGATTTCTAAGTATTAAGCGTATAATATATATTACGCTGATTGATGCTTTAATTTAATATTTTTACATTATAAAATAATTTGAAAATTTCTTCGATGCTAATATATTTGACGTAATGAGAATTAAGGGTATTACTACTATTTTAAACTATAGATAGATTTTATATAGAAAATGTTTAGAGCTTTTAGTTTAAAATAATAGAAAATATTATTATCATTTCAAACTAATGAATCAAATAGAGCTAGCCTGCTCTACTGCTTAGCGAAATGTGAACATTTTCTTAATTTTATTTCTTTTATATGGTAAAGTGTATTTTTTCTATAGTCATATTTATTTATGAGAAAGTAAAGAGATAATTAAAAAAATAAATAAGGAAAGATAAAATTAAATTTTTTGTTATTAAATAATTTTATTCCAATTAAAAGAGAAATTCTAAACAATTTAGTTATAGTTATTTACTTAAAGATAAGTTTCATAGATTATAATTTGCTTCTTTATTATATCTTCAATGAAATAATTAAATATTTGTATATAATATCACTTCTTTGGTTATTTAATTTATTGACTAAATAAGAATTTATAAATAATTCCCTTTCAGTACAACAGATTGCTTATATAGAAATTTGAAGTACCAAAATTTATATTTTTTATAAATATGCAAACCCAGGAGGATTTGAACACCCGAATTACAATCTGGAATCAGTTGCTATGCCAGTGTGTCTTAAAAACTTTTAGATTATATAAATTTAATTTTTTAAATCAAATTTATAAATGCCAAATAGCTAATAATATTGGCTATTGTTATGTAAGACTTTCATCAAACAATTAAATTCTTCATAAAAAATCACAAAAATTAATGGGAAATATTGCTTTAATATACCATAATCTTCCTTCATTTATGTAGCTTTTTATTTTTTCTTAAGATTGTAGCTAATTTAATGAAAACTTTTTAAATGCAATTATCTTTTACCACCAACGAATGAATAAAAAATAAAATTTAATTCAAAATATTAAAATAAATTTAGCTTTAGATATAAATTTCCCTTATGAAATTCAGATTTAACAGTACTTACGTAAAGTTATTTTATTACTTTATTTTTATTTATTTCATGCTTTAAAATGTAGGTGATTCTAATTATCTTACTATACCTCTAGAAAATCAATTCTTAATACTATTAACTCATTGATTCCACTACTCCATAATTGTTCACTGGTACTGCAGTTACTGTTACGTTTGCGTAGTTTTCTTACAATCCTAGCGTAAATTCATAAAATTCCTGAGCTGTAACTACTTGATTAAAACTCACAAAATGCGATAGTGCATATAATGGTATTATAGAGTTTTAGACGGGAGATATCAAAATGGCTTTTTGAGCAAGACCAGTTGCAACAGCTAATTACGTTTCTTGGGATTTACCAGGAAAATTTGCTTGGTATGAGTAAGTTAACCATTAATTTGCATGTAATATTTGATACTTCCATCTTTTACAAATGACTAATTAACCGAGCTTATCATGATGCAATAGTATACAATACTATTAATAGACCACTTCCTAATGTGACACGGCAAATTAACCTTCAGGCTGAATTTACTTAGATTCTTCATCTATTATGAGAATTGGAAGAGATGAAAAATGAGCAAACTATCCTTTTTATGGCTGAATGCTAGATTTAAGATTTTGGGGATATAATAAATGATTTACTAATCAAGAATTTAGTAATCTTGCTTAATAAAACTCCTGTGTTTTAGGTTGCTCGGCAGGTTTTTGTACTACTCCATTATTAGATTCATGCACTAATGATTGTGATCCTAATTGCTAAGCTTGCTATAGTACTGGGCCAAATAATTGTTGAACTTGTAGAGCAAATTAATATCTAGATATTAATGTTCATACTTGCAGATGTAACTCCGATTCTTGAAGTACAAGTTCCAATCCCATTACATGTTAATAGTGTTAATAAACCATGGCTTACTGCTTAACTTGTACTGATGGCTCAACTTGTTTATCTTGTTAAGCACATTATTATCTTAGATTAGATGGAACTTGCAAAATTGATTGCTCTTCCAGTCAATAAGACAAAGATGGGGATTATAAATGTGAACTATGTAATAGAGTACTTCCAAACTGCCTTTAATGTAATTTGACTGGAACAATATGCAATAAATGCGATATAGGCTATTTCCTTAAGAGTAATACTTGCTCCTTATGCTCTAGTTATCTTAACGATTGTTCAACTTGTACTGATCAATTAACTTGCACTAAATGTTCAACTAAGTTAGTATAATCCGGTCTATGTGTTGACGAGTGCTCTAAGAACTATTACTATGATGCTTAAAATATTTGCTAGTTTTGTAATAAGAAATTATCTAAAAATGATTGCATAGACGAATGTTCAGAATATGAGTAAGACATAGATAAAGATAATATTTGTAAATTGTGCAGTTTAGGAATATAAAATTGTGAAAGGTGCCATGAAGATAATAATTAGTTAATATGTGATGCTTGCTAAAATAATCATTTCCTATAAGAAAATAAATGTTTGGAATGTGAAGAAATCATTAAAGATTGCTTTATCTGCTAAAATAAAAATATTTGCTTACAATGTAAAAGCTTATATCTATCCTAAAACTAGTGCAAGATGAAATGTGAGGAAACAGAATAAGATTATGATTGAGATTAAGTTTGCTAACCTTGTAGTTAGGAAATAGAAAATTGCAATAAATGTGGTATGAATATAAAGTAATGCTATGAATGCTAAGAAGGATTTTACTTAGATATTGACAAGCAATGTAAATCATGTTAAGAAATGCATTAGAACTGTACTTCTTGTGAAGATTAAGATAAATGCTTAAAATGTGAAAGACAAAAGCTATCATAAAATACCTGTGTAGATAATTGCCCAGCTACAGAATAAGATAAATAGAAGAGTGGAATATGTGAATCTTGCAGTAAAGTAATAGAGAATTGTGAAAAATGCTCGGAAGATGGAACAGTATGCTACAAATGCTTTTAGCCTTTCATTATATCAAAGAAATTTTCTTGCTTGTAAAGCAAAGATTAAGAATAAGAAGATAACGAATCATAAAATAATAATAATGATTTAGCAGATTAAAATTAGAAAGAAATATCCTTAGATAGTTTTAACATTTCATCCTAGCAAAAATAATTTATTAGGTAAAGCTAATAAATAAAAAACTCAGGTTATGCAATAGCTTTAGCCACTTCGACTACTAGTAATCTAGTTTCTTAAATATATCGATCTTAAGGAAGCATTTTTTAACTAATATTAGCTGATGAAATGTTTTATACGAATTTTTACATTAGAGTTTCCAAGCCAGATGTTCTATAAGCTTACTATTATTAATAAAATTAAAATTTAGTTTAATAAGTATAGAAATGATTAAAGATTGATGCTAACTTTTAACTTATACAGCTCGATTATAAAGAAAAACTTAAAAATGGAGAAAACAATTTTCTTGTAAATATACTACCAAATTTAATAGTTTTTGGAATAATTTTGCTTACTAACTTCCTCTTATTTAGTATTGAAAAATTTGCTTATTACGAGACATTAATAAGATTTAGAAAAAACTATTTACATTATAAACTTTTAATAAGCTTATATTTAGTTTTTAGCTTAAAATTAGGATATTAAACTTTCCTTTAAATTAAAAATTCTAGTTTCTAGGATGCTTATAGTTCGATAGATACCTTAGCAGCTTGACTTAGTTTGGTAATTTTTAATTATAGGGTTTATAAATATTTATAATAGTCCTTTTGTTCTTAATAGTGACCAAGTATTTTAAAATTCTTAATAGAGTTAATTTAGAAGACTCAATCTAAAAAGAAGAAACAGAAGCTTATCTTATTAAATATTATCCTATATTTGATGAGTTAAAACTGGATAGAAAAGCCTTACTCTTTTATCCCCTTTTTCTAATAAGAAGACTAATATTGTCAGTTACCTTAGTTTGCATAACAGAAAGCTATTTCTCTCAAGCAATAGTTTGCCTAATTCTAAGCTTGCTTCATATATTCTACATCATAAAGATTAAACCTTTTTAAGAGAAATGAATAAGCACTTATATGTGCTGTCAAGAGATATGACTGTCAATAGTCTATTCTTTCAATTTTTATTTTTATACTTTAGATGACAAAGAATAGTAAAGAATGCTAAGCTCATTGAACTCAGAAATTCCTGAAAGATTAAGTTTTGCAATAGTTATAATATCAAACTTAATTATACTTTTAGGCTTAGGCGTATGCTTGTATTCTTCAATTAAGAGTTTAGTCCTAAAAATTATTCAAACAATAAGAGAAAAAAAATTAAAATCTCAAGATATAAAAATAGAAGAATAATAAAATTCCTTTAATTAGTCAAACCTAAGTCAAAATGAAGATCATTTAGATGAGATCATTTGCAATTAAGATAATAAAGTAGATATAGAAAATTCTAGCAATATGATGGAAAATACTTCTCTGTGTGAATACTATAAGATGTTGTAAAGTTTTTCTCAAGTAGATGTAACACAATATCCAGAAGTAATTTTTTATTTATAGATAGAAATAAATAAGGATGAAAGCTAATAAAGTTAAACTATTCAAGAACATTAAAATTTAGATATTGCTCACTCGGATTAAATATAAACACCAGACTTTTAAGCGTAAGTTGCCGCTTAAAATGATTTTGAAATTTAAAATAAAAATCAATCAAGAAATTAAATTTCGAAAGAGGAAGAAAAAACCTAACTTTGATTTTTGAACTTTAAATATTTTAATTTTATGAATTTAGTTTTAAAGTTATTAAATGGAATATTATTTTAAATCATATGACAAAATCATTCTTGCAGTTTATTTCAAAGAAATCTTTTTAATACAGAATTTGAAGATTTCATTAAACTTTTATGGTAAGTATCTGATTCTTTATAGATATAGTAGAAAAATTATTTTATTTAGCCAGTTCTAATAGCCATTTCAAAATTATTTTAATTGCATCAGTTAAAATATTATAAAACACAAGAAAGAGATAAACTTGTTGACCAACTAATAGCAAATAAATTGAAAATGCTTGGAGATTCCTTAGAAGTGATATTTACTCGATTTATATATCGTAAAATTTATCTCTTTGTAAAAAAAGTATATATATTTTACTAAATGTATAAAGGTTTTTTACCCCTGGATTTTCAACCAGGTACCTTTAATTAAGCAGCCTGTTGCAAATAATTTTATTTTGTAATTCTCTTAAATTTGAATCACCAACTTAAGATTCAGCTTTCTATTCTTTCGAAACTTCAATTTAAGTTTTTTCAATTTCCATCATTGAATTTCTTTTTGAATATTATTGAGATTATAGTCATAGTTGTTCATTGGCACGAGTTTATTTTCAATGAGTTACATTTTAACTTATCCATCTTGTTATTATTCTCATTAATTTTAGTGGTTAAATCGCGTATTTGAAGACTTTAGTTGAAAATTTTCTCTTCTTGTTGTTTAATTCTTCCTCTCAAGTCCTCAATCATATTTTTGATTTCTATGGGAAACTCTGTAATATCTTTTTCTAGATCCGCAATACCATCATAACTTTACCTTATGATTCTGAACTAGAACTTTCTAATTTCTTTTCGGTTTTACGTGATTCTTTAACTGTTTGTCTCCTTCTTTGTAAAAATAATATTTTTATTTTAAAGTCTTTAAGAATCCTAGATCTTCATAAATTTTTTATTTTTTTACGTTCTTCACACCAAGAAAATTAAAGATTAACTTCTTTAAACTACTTTTTATCACTTAAAATGGTATCTAAGAAACAATTCATCTAAAATCGATTTGTCAACAAACATTAAGATTCCTTGATTGAGATTTATTAGCTATAATAAGAAAATAAAAAGCTATAGGAAGCAGTGTGACAATTAATTCTGCAAAAAACAGTCTAGACTTAAAAATTACTAACTTTAAAATGATAATAAAATACTAATATACAGAAATGAGCTAAAAACTTAGGTATATTTATTTAATCAAGAAATTAAAAGAGCAGAAGAAAAAATACTAGAAATCTGAAATCTCAATTAAATAAACTATAAACGAGTTGCTAGTAAAGGCATGATTGATCCAATAAAAATTGAGCAATCAAATTTAAATATTAATTAAGTATGAAAAAATTAAGCAATAAATTAAGTAAAAAAAGAAGACCAATTATGTGCTGATTCTCTGGAAGGCTAGTACTCACAAAATAAAACTGTTAAAGATAAAAAAGTTTCAAAATTGAGAAAATAAAAAATTCTAATAAAACCTAGCAAAATTTATTTTATATCTTAAAGTGATCTATTAAATTAAATTAAAGTGCTAAAGAAGGATCGTCTACTTAAAAGCTTCCTACTTCCCTATCCAACCAATAGGAACTTGATCTCTAGGTGGTCTTCTCCTCCCTTCACTGTCAAGTTTTCGGAATGGTTGTCTCTTCATATAGCTTACTTTCTTCTTATAAATTTCTCCATTCCTGGTTGGGTAAAATTAGGTTAGGTCATTCCATATTTTCTATTAAATCTCCTTTCTCTTTCAGCATCGTCTCCATAGGTGGTCTGTTCTCCTGCAGATGTAACATTTTTTCCTAAAATATTTCTCCTTAGTTTGCTCAGTTGGCTTATTATTCTCTTATTCGATCTCCATTGGGATAGATTGCATAGCCTATTATTTTACACTTGTCTCTAATTTTTCCAATTTGATATGAATATTTTCATTCGATTCGTATAATTGTTCCAGCTGCCTATCGAATTCGTCAATTTTGATATTCATTGCAGCCTGGTTTAAGTTTCTAGGAGCATGGGTTTCCTCATCTTCTAAATGCTCTTGCTGTTCTTAAGCTAGTTCTTCAATCTGTTTTTCCAGATCTTTATTTTTTCCTATTAATGCTAAGATAAGCTTAGCAATTTCCTCCTTCGTCATTCCTAAGATTTGTTCTTTATTGAGATCTCCGAGGTCCATGTAGGGGTTGAATGTCCTAATCTAGGCCTGAAAGTTACTAATCTTTTGCTTCTTGGGAAGGTCCTCAGTCGATATTGTTGCATGTTAGTGTTTCTAGGGTTGTCTGGGGGGTGTTGTTTAGAGTTACTCCTATATGGTTTAAGAAGAAGGTTTGGTTTTGGAAGATGACGTGTGGTGTTTAGAAATTTAGGTTTCCTGCTTCCTCTCTTCCTTTTTAGCTTAGAAAGAGGTGGTATAGAAACCCTTTTTGAAACCTTCTACCATATTTTTTTTAAGTGATCTATATAGGAAAAAAATGATTGGAGGAGACTATTATTTTAACAAATAAAAGATACTCAAAAAAGAAGAACGAAACAAATTTTTGGAAAGGACTGAGATTGGAAAAAGATACCAACATCAAAGAAAGGCCAGATTAGCAGTCATAGATATGTTATACAAGAATACGAAACTGGAGAAGAAATGGACTTTTTAATGAGTTTTATAATGATTCTTGAGACTTATTATAAACTAATACGTGGCAAGTAAAATATAGGCGACTTTACAATAATAAATTATTATTATTATATATATTAAAAAATGGTTAGCTTCAATAAGAGTTTTTTACCAGCTTCTCAGAATAGGAGAGAAAATCTGAAACACTTTCTACTACCACGGTTTAGTTTTAATAAGTCTATCCTTCTTATGTATTACGAATAAAATCCAGACTCATAACGCTAGTCCTTAGATTACACAGAACCAAATTCACTGCTTGAACGAACTAGAAAAAGTAATAACGCTCAACGGGAAAAGAATATTAATATATTTATGATTGGACAGACTTTATTAAAAGGAAGAGTATAAAATAAGAAAGAAATAAAGTGGTAAAAGAAGCAAACAACCAAAAAATAATATAAAAAGAGTGAAGAATTTATTTTAGCCATCCCTGAAGATTAAATGATAAGAGTCTACTAAAATGCCTGTGGTGATCTATCAGATATGATGGCTGTAGTGCATTTTAGCCATTATTTGTATAACATTGATTTAATAGAGAAAAATTTAACTATATTTAGAAACTCCAAAGATTATGGATATACTGAGACGATTCGAGAAAGGAAAATACGGTTTTGATTTCCAATCCTTATTTAGAGGAGAAAATAAGAAAATAATAAGAGTTCACGATCCAGAGAAATCAGAAGAATTTAACTAAGAAACATAATGAGGATAAAGACCTTTTAAAAAACTCTAATTAGTGACTATTCAAATAATATTTCATCACTTTAATATATTATTATTATATATATAAAATGGATGTCGGCCGCGTCAGCCAAACTAGTAGGTAATCTGGCGCAGTGTATACTGCATTGTGAGTAATCTCGCACTAGATGCCACCACGGGGAAGGATGGATAAGCTCTGTTGAGAAGTACCAAACTTACCCCGAGGGTTCTCTCTAGTAGTATGAAAGTTTGACTGGAGGGCCTTCTAGATACCAACTTAATAACTATCTTTTATTTGGACCTTATTCAAGAAGACTGAAGCATTTGACTCAAGATTTTAGAATAATTTTTAATAAGAAGATTCCCCATTTGGAGAAGCTGACATAACTCATCGAACCTCTAGAACTTAACAAGAAATATGAGAACATTTTTTAATATTAAATATTAATATTGAAAGAGCTGCGCGCCAATGAGGCGTTAAGCGCTCTATAATTATTTTTATTTATTTATTATAGATTTACTATATTTTGATGTACTGATTGAGCATATTAATCTTAAACTTAATTTTATTCTTATTATTATGTTGTTCATTCAGTCTAATTTTATTAAGATATTCGTTAAGAAAGGTATATTGCTTCTTATGAGCAACTTTTTAATATAAAATCTTAATCACCAACTCGTTTCCATTTATCTTATCCTGGAAATGGCTAAATTACCATATTATAAATTATCTAAATCATTATAATTATTTATTCTAAAGAAACTAGCTTTCATTTTTTCCTTTCGAATATTAACTCAGAGTTAATATCTTTATAAAGCTTTAATTATATGGATAAACGAAAATGTCAACTAAGAAATATTAGGAATTATTTTTCTAGCTTGTTCTATTTTTAGATTTAATCTTAAACTAGTTACTCTTTAGCTATTATTTTCTAGTTAAGTCATGCACCAATCATAATATACTTCTAATTTAAAATGCCTTAGAAATAGTTTATCTGCTTAGTCTATTTTGTTGCCTTTAATTTAACTTGGCTTATTAAATAAAAAGCAATCCAAATATTTATTAAAAGTTCTCTTGTCTTTGCTTGTGGATATCACTATAATAATAAAATGCTTATTTAGCTTTTACCCCTTTTATGCTTATTTAATTATCTTTCAATCAATTTTTCTGAGTTGTAGGCTAATTTAACCTTCCTCTTATCGTATTAATTAGGATTTTTATAATAGATATAATATATAATCAAACTCTTCTTCATTCTAATTACCAATTTAGTCTTAAAGACTGAAAGCTTTACACATCTCAACATGCTTCATTATTTCCTTTTTAATCAGACTCTTATGCTTTTTCATATCAATAGAAATTTTTATAGTTTTATAATAAAAGCTGTAAAAGGATTAAGCAAATAACTTAATATCTATTTATTAGGCTAAATATTAGAGATTTGCTTAAAATAAGTATAAAAAGTTAAGGAAAGGAGTTAAATGAACAATAATAGCGAGGATAGTTCTTTTGATACTCCTAGCTTTATCTTTATAAATACACTAATTAAGAAGATTAATTTAGGCTAGATTCTTTTTTAATATCTTAAAGTACTATATTTAGGTGTATTAATAATCAGCATAATTAGTGACATCTTTTATAGTTAGAAGACTAATATATCTTTCATAAAGGAGCTAATAGATGCTAGGATATGATATTGATTGTATAATCTTCTATTACTTTCAAAATTAATTATGTTCTTTAAATCTAAGCTAATAATCCTTCAACAATTGAGTTCTATAAGATAATTCTATTTGTTTTATTACTTTAGTATAATAGGTTTCTACGTTAGTTATTTATTTGAAATTGCAAAGCATAAATCAGCATTTAGTGAAAGAAGCAAAATGCTTAAATAGAGAATACTTATTTTTCTAAGAAACAAATAAAGAAATTTCAGTTTATTCTAGTATTCTAAATATAAGGTATATAACTAATAGCACTTCATTTCATAGCTTTAATAGATTGATTCTGTTGAAATCTGGCTTTTACTTTATTATTATATTATATGACTTGTTCTCCTTCTTGCTAGTGAAATTTATTTTAAGCAGTAATTTAAATCTAAATAGTTAATCATTTACCTACATCGCATCCTTTATAGTTAAATTGCTCTAAGCTTTAGTGATTTTCTTGTAGATTTATAAACTTTTTAAAGGTGTTTATTTAAGACTCCTTTTTCGAGCGTTTTCTTCAGTTTTGGAAAATAAATTTCAGAAGTCCAGAAGTCCATCTAAATATAATGATGAATATAGTTTCTTTAGATTCATAGATCTATCTATCACTCCTATTTATTTACCAGTTCGATCTAATTTTAAGTTTTTCAAGCTTCTCATATCAAGATAATTAGCAATAGAAATAAGTTTGAATTCTTAAAGATATGATAAACTTATATTTAGTTGATCTAATAATTTCTAGTTCTATAAAGAGAAAAATATAATTATTAAATGTAGACTAGGTTGAGAACTATGATATTTGAGTATCTAATTAGTTCTAAAACTAAATGGATAGAATTTTAGTGGGTTCTAAAATTAGAACTCATGTAAATTAAATTCCCATTGAGTTTTTGCTAAATATAAGTGTTCTACTTAAAATTAAAAATGAATTAGATAAGAAATTAAGTCTTAGCTTAATATTATTCCAGCTGCTTTAAGACTCTTAATTTTTATATTGGTTAACAATTTTATAATAAAATGCTTATTTTGTCTAAAGATATTAAATAAATAAGCCTTGCTCATTCCCCCTAACCTGATAAGGTTTTCTTAATTTAATCCAATCCTTTATATAAAAAGACACCATTAATAGTACGTATTGCTTGAATATTCCAACTTCTTCCTTTCAATTGATGTAATGTACCTATCAGTCAATCTAACTACTCTAATTGCATTCGTTAATTCTTTTTTATTGTCAAATACTCAAATTCATGTATTTCTTAATTAATCTTCTTATAATATCCTAAAAACTTTATCTTTTGCATCTTCTACTCTTTCTCTATAATTAAAACTAACTACAAATACTATTTCAATTATATTGCTATAATAATATCTGCACAAATGCTCTATTTTTTCTCTTACATCTTTTACTGAAATTAATATATTCTTTTGATTTATTGCTTTTACATTAAATCCTACTGTTGGAATCGTTGTCAACATTTCATCTAATCTAGACTTATAAGGGATTCTTATTTTCTAGATCTATCTAACCTTTCTTCAATACTTTATTATTTCTTTCCAAATATTCTTAACTAAAATCTTCTAAATGCTAAAAAAATCTTTTTTATACTTTTTGCTTTCTAAATCTCCTTCAAGATTACTTTTTTCTTATTCTAGCAAACCCTTTAATTAAAATTTTTAATGTTGAGCTATTTTCTAATTAAGTGCTTAGAATATATCATCATTCTGAGTCATTTTTAATTAATATTTTATAAACATTAAAAAATAAGATTGAACCAGTATGACTTGAATCCCTTTGTTATCTGGATTCGATTGAGCTACTATTGAGTAGTGAGATCTTAAAATTTATTGACTTTAGTTTTTAATTAAAATTTAAATGCTTAAAATCATAAAAATCAAGGCTCTTTTCTTCTTACATGATATAGCTTTTGCCAATTAATTCAATCCTATCTCCTTAGTTAAATTTTTGTTTGAGAATACCCTTTTCTTCCTATATAATGGCATGATTTTAATCCTTACTCACTGGATTGGATCTGACTGAAAGGAATAATTTTAAACAAAATGAAGGAGCTTAATTTTTATTGGCAGAAAGCAAAAGCCAAAGGAAAATATTTTTAGACAATATTTATTAAAGTGAAGCAGGCTTTAATTGTAAGATTGTCTAGTGCTAGTAACGATTTAACAATAGAGCATAATTTTCTTTAGTTATTTTAATTAATTTCTAAGTAATTAACTAGCATAGTTTTATAAATGAAGGTGATTCTAGTGATCTTAATATTTCTCTAAATAATAGATTCTGAATACTACTAGCTACTTGATTCAACTTCCCTTTACTAATTCAATGGTACTGAAATTACTGTTACATTTGCTTAGCTTTCTTATGATCCTGGAGTAAACTCATTATCTTCGTGAGCTGTAACTGGTTGATTAAAATTAATAAATTGTAATAGTGACTATAATACTTTAATAGAGCTCCAAACAGGGAATCTCAAAATGAATTTTTGAGCAAGATAAAATACAGCTATTAATTGAATTTCTTGGGATTTACCAGGTAACTAAACTTGGTATGAGTAAGTTAACCATTAATTTGTATGCAATATTTGATATTTCCATCTTATTCAAATGAATAATTAACCGATCCTATCATGATGCAATACTATACAATACAACTATATGACTACTTTCTACTGTGCAACAGCAAGTAAACCTTCAGTTTGGATTGATTTAAATTCTTCATCTATCATAAAAATTGGAAGCAGTAATAAATGAAAACGTTTTCCTTTTATCGGATGAATGGTAGATTTAAGATTTTGGGGATTTAATAAATAATTTACTAATTAAGAATTTAGTGATCTTGCTTAATAGAAATCCTGTGTTTTGGGCTGTTCAGCAGGTTATTGTATTACTCCTTTATTAGATTCATGCACTAATAATTGTGATCCAAATTGCTAGGCTTGCTCGACCACTGGACCAAATAATTGCTGAACTTGTAGAGCAAATTAATATTTAGATATTAATGTTCATACTTGCAGATGTAACTCTGATTATTGAAGTACAAGTTCTAATCCTTTTACATGCTAATAATGTAATTAAACCATGACTAACTGCTAAACTTGTACTGATGGTTCAACTTGCCTATCATGCTTTTCACCTTATTATCTTAGATTAGATGGAACTTGCTAAACTGATTGTTCTTCAAGTCAATAAGACATGAACGGGGATTACAAATGTGAACTATGTAATAGAGTACTTCCTTAGTGTGTTCATTGTAATTTAGCTGGAACAATATGCAATAAATGCGATATAGGATATTTCCTTAAGAGTAATGCCTGCTCCTTATGTTCTAGTTATCTTAATGATTGTGCAACTTGTTCTGATCAACTATCTTGCACTAAGTGTTTAACTAAATACCTTTATTCCGGTTAATGCTAAGATTCTTGTCCCTATACTTATTAAGACATGAACGGAGTTAGAATTTGTGAGATATGCTCTCAAGTTTTATCAAATTGTTTAGAATGCTCATTGAATGGTTCGCAATGTACTAAATGTAATGATGGGTTTTATTTAGGGAAAAATTTTCAATGTCATTAGTGTTTAGACACTTAATGTAAATCATGCTTAAACTCAGGAACTGCTTGCAGTTAATGTTTTAATCCTTGAAAATTAGAAAAATCTATAAGCAAGTGCTCTAGTAACTGTCCAAACACAGAATAAGATAAAGATGGGGATAGAATATGCTAGCTATGCAGTTCTGTATTAAGTAATTGTACTGAATGTACTGAAGATGGAAGAAAATGCACAAAATGTGATTAGCTTTATGTGCTCGAACAAGATGGGTTGTGCTATCCCTGCAGCTCTATTGATGCAAACTGTACAAAATGCTCAGACAGGTAGACATGCATTTAATGTAGCATTCCTTTAAAGCTCACATAAAACTAATGTGCTTCTAACTGTTCAAGTTCAGAATAAGATTACTGATTCAGAGGAATTTGCGAATCTTGCAGTTAAGCTATAAAAAATTGCAGCAAATGCTCTGAAAATTAAATTATTTGTGAAAAATGCTCTGAAAGTTTTGCTATTTCAGAGAACTATACTTGCGAGCAAGTAATGGAAGAAGAGACAAAAGAAGATCAAAGTATATATAATGAAGACTAAAATACTAACGAAATATCAATAGATAGTTTTAACATAACTAATAGATAAAAAGAGATAATTTAAATAACTTCATAAATACAAAATATGGGTACTATTGGAATTGGATCAGTTTCTGCAGTTAGTTTAATTATAGCAGAAAGCAGTTCTCTAGGATATTGATTCTAGTTATTGGTAATGACTGAATTATTCTAAGCAAACGCTTATATTCAGGTTAACAAACCAGAAGTTTTATCTGCTTTCTATTTCGAACAAAGCTAAAATTTTATAAAAAAAATCCAAAAAAGCTTAAACTTAGACAACAACAAGCAAGAAGTTAAAGATAGAAAATGAGAATAGCTAGGTTATAATAGTTATGCTTTTCTATAAAATTCAATAGTATATCTAATATTCATTCTTTCCATTTTATTTCTAGATATATCCCTAAATCAGATATAAAGATTAGCTTTTACTAACCTTCTTTCAAATTTCAGATTTAAATATTTGCATTATCGACTTCCCTTAACCTTTTATCTACTTTATAACCTTCAGATTTCATATGCATCTAGCCTTCAAATAATTCATTCAAATTTTGAAGATGGGCTGTGTATATTGAATACACTTGCTGCTTTCTTTTGCTTGGTAATTTTTTACTTAATTTAGGTTTTTCAATCTGCTTTAATCGTTAGATTTCTTTTTGTCGTAAAGACATATTTAGCTTTAAAAAATAAAGTAAATCCTGAGATTTAAGACAAAGAAGAAATTTTAGAAAAATACACTCAAAAGTATTTTTCATTATTGGATGAGTTAAAGCAGGAGAAGAAAGCATTAATATTCTATCCCTTATTTTTACTTAGAAGACTACTAACTTCTAGTATCTTAATAAGCTTAAAAGACTAAGTCCTAGCTCAAATTATTTTATGCTTAGCCTTAAGCTTTTCAATGCTTATATACATCCTAAAAAGTAAGCCTTTTGGATCTAAACTGCTTAACTGCTTTCAAGTTATACAAGAGATATGACTAATCATCTTGTTTTCCTCTAATTTCTATTTCCATTCGCTTGACTAAGACAAATCTCTTAGAATCCTTTCTTCAGTGGAATCTTAAACCTCACATTTACTAGGCTTTAGTATAATAGTAATATCAAGTATAATCACTTATGTTGGTTTATTGTTTGGTGTCATACTTTTTTTCATAGATTTAGTGAAGCAAATAAAGAAAATTAAAAGTTAAAAAGAAAAGAAAAATTCAAATCTAGCTTAAAATTAAATCCCATAGTAAAGTACTGGAGTTTTTGAGCTAAGTGAATGAAAGCTGTAAGACTTAGAAAATAATTAAAGCTTAAATTAGCAAAGAATATAGGAATCAGATCACTCTGATTGTATTTTTTAACTCAAAAAGCAAGATTCTTTCCAAGAAACTAGTTCTAGATTATTCTTAGGTGAGAGAAAGTAGGAATAAGCACCACAAAATGACTTTGTTAGTATGATGGTATTTAATTCATTTATATAGGACTGCACCAATTAATAAAACAGTTAAGACAAATAAGAAGAAAAATATGAAAGTTCAAGGGATTAAACTTAGTTTCCTATAGAAGGCTTATAAGAGAAATAGTCACATGAACAATTGAACTCATAAAGTAGCGATTAGAATTTAGAGAAATAAATGTAGACTTTATAAGAAAACTATACCGATTAAATAGACAAGAAGCGGCAATCTTAAAAATAGATTCAGGCAAATGTAAAGATAGGAAAAAGGAAAAGTCATTTTTTTCAAATGCGGAAAGAATAATAAAAAGCAAAGAAGGAGTAGCATGAACATTAAAAACTCTATTATCTTTAAAAGTTTTGATAAATTGAATTTTCATAATTATTATTAAGAAAACGCTTAACAAACAAAATCCCTAATTCTCTTTTATTAATAGCAATGTTTCTATAAATTACATTAAATACCATAAGCTCTCAAATAGATAAAAGTATATTAAGTGTATTAGTAGAAATGATAACTAAAGAGAATAAAGAAAGCAATAATAATTGCTTATAACTAGTAATGCTAACTATCTTCAAATACATATATTATAAGCAATAATTGATAAGCGTTTCAAGTATAAATAATTATAGTAACTCAAGATAAAGATAGAGAGTCTACTTTTTTATCTCTCTTATTTGCTTTTATAACCTTAATATGCAAAAATTAAAAAATTCGAGAATTTATTTAAGCCTTTTTAGCAATTGCTAAATAGACCTTAGAAAGACATTTTGAACTTGTCAAATGCTTAAGAATAAAGGAGCCTTTTTGACAATAAAGAACTAGTTTTCTTTTGTTTTACTTAAAAATTAGAAATTTATTAACTATGATATTATGAAAGCTTGATGACTGTATATTATTATATCAGAAGCAAATAATGAAGCGAAAGATCAATAATTAAAGTATATGCATTAAACTATGGTGTTTAGTTATGAATCCTTGCTTTTTAATGAGTAAATATGATTTGAATGTAAAAGCTTGGTAGGATTTTATTTTTAATTGATCTGAATATTATAGAGATGCTGCTTATGTTTAAAAAAGGTTTAAAGGTCAAGCAAGCATTAATTAAATTAAATAGAAATGAGAGTTCAAGCTATAATGAATACAACTCTCTTTTCAGAGGATTTCTAATAAAAGCAACTGTTTATTTTAACACTAATAAGATAGGGTTGAATTTTATAGAACCTATCAAAATGTCGAAAATAATTTGGAAGAAAATAGTTTCCTTTCCACTTAAAAGGATGGAAAATTAAACCAAGCGAAAAAAAAGAAGACACAACAAAAAATTGGTTAGATTTGAGAGTAAAGTAGATACCAATAAAGATATAGAAAGTAATTAAAATATGATTAAAGTTAAATAATTTAAAGAACGTTAGAAGTGATATTAACTAGAAAAATAAGGTAGTCGTATAGCATGCTAAGTAGAATAATTTAATTATAATTTTGTTCGCGAGATCTATTAATGATTAAATTAAAAAATAGAAGATATTATTAAATACAAGGTAAGTTTAAAGTCTGTAAAATAAAGAGATAAATGAAAGAAAAAATACATAAATTTGCTTTTAAAGATATAGAGATAACAAAGATAACTCAAAATACGGTTAATTTTCCATTCTTGTTTTTTAACCTCTTGTGATTCCACAAATTAAAAGTTGCAAATGAAATTAATGTAGAGAAGAGCGTATTGAAAAATATGTCAGATTCAAATCAGAATTTTTCTCAGTTGAGAAAAAAACAGGAGTTATCGACATCCTAGATAGGCTAGAATCAAGAAAAGCGCACCAAAAGGTCACCCATTAAATTAAATCTCTTACTTCTGAAGAAAGGCCTAGAAAATAGGCTAAAAGAATTATGTGCTTGGAAGTCTCGAATCTCACCTTAGGATCAGTAAAAAAGCTTAAATTAATAATAAACTCTATGCTGGAACTTCAGAAAGAAATAAAAAAACTGAAGAAAGATAATAAAAGACTGATAAAAAAACTTTAAATTGCAGAAGAAATAGAATCAAGACCCATGACCTATGAAAGACATCTTAACGAATTTTGAAATATTTCGCAAAACAAGAACAGTTAATCATAATACTAACAATAAAAACAGAAAGAACTGATCAATAAAATAAAAAAATAGAAGAAAATCAGAAAATCAGAAAATCAGGAAAAATTGTAGCGTTAAATGGGCCTTTAAGAATAAGGAAAAGATCTAATGATAATCAGAAGAGAAAAACCCAAGATTTAAACCTAAATGAGAAGCTAAAAGATGCTATTATTGTAACTCTTGAACATATCTATGGAAAAGAATCTAGAAACTTCAAAAATTTAAATAAGAATATTGAAACAACTAAAAGAAGTTGGCGAACAAAAAGAAGAAGCAACAGTAAATAAAATTAAAAAGGGAAAGGAAAAGATTTTATTGCAACAAATTCGAAGAAATATTCAAGGTAAAAGAAACATATCTTTATCTAGGAAAAAGGATACCTCAAGAATATTATTATGCATAGCAATGAAATATTTAGTCTTTAGAGTAATATAGAGGCTGGTGGAAAAGAGATTGAAACACCTCTAAGAACGCCAAAAATTTAATTTTGTTTTTATTTTTAGTGAAAGAGAAAACAATATCACTCGATTAGCTAAGAATGAAGTCTCAGGTATCTGAAAACTGAATTTCTCATATATGGAGGCTAAGAATTCCATTAAAAAGCTAAAAATTTTATTAATAATAAGCTTAAGACGTTTTCCAAACCAAAATGCAATAAAAAAATAAGCATTCTTCCTATTTTCAAATCAGGAAGTTAAAAAATTTGGTGCAATAAGTGTCCTATTGCTTCATTAAATTTTATCTAAAAAAATTTATAAATAAATAAATAAAAATAATTATAGAGCGCGTAGCACCTCATTGGCGCGCAGCTCTTTCAATATTAATATTTAATATTAAGAAAAATGTTCTCATGTTTCTTGTTAAGTTCTAGAGATCCGATGAATCATGTCAGCTTCTCCAAATGGGGAATCTTCTTATTAAAAATTATTCTTAAATCTTGAGTCAAATACTTCAGTCTTTTTGAATAAGGTCTAAATAAAAGATAGTTATTAAGTCGGTAATTAGAAGGCCTGTCAATCAAACTTTCATGCTGCTAGAGAGAACCCTCGGGGTAAGTTAGATATGTCTCAACGGAGCTTATCCACCCTTCGGCATCTAGTGCGAGATTACTCGCAATGCAGTATACACTGTACCAGATTACCTACTAGTTTGGCTGACGCTGCCTACATCCATTTTACATATTATATAATAAAGCTATATTTAGCGCTTTAATATTGCATCTATGAGAAATATTTTACATCCTGCCTTGTTTAAATTTATACGCAAACGATCCATCATTTATTAAATTTGAACTATTTAGTAAACTGATGTTTTATCAAGCAAATGGCCACATAAAAAGAAATTATTAGGTACTAAAATGAAGGTAGAGAAAATGCTTGATAGCTTATCAAGGAAATTACTTTTGAAGCATCTTAGAAGACTTACATTACTTTTAGGACTAAATCTAACTTTAGAATCGTTTTAAAATAATATTGATCCTAAGTTTATTATTGATGGATGTCTTACAAAACAAAAAAAGAAAACATTGAAGTCCTATGGGGAAGTAGTCATAATCCTGTCCTTGCCGTTCTATATCATGATTTTGTAATAAGATATAGAAGAAAATTAAAAAAAGGATTTTTTCTACTTGCAAGAAAACTTTTATAGCACAAGCTTCTCTGACGATCTGATTTAACTTTAAAATTCTTAATAAAAGGCATAAAAATTGCTTTAAGTCACTATTAAAGTACTTTTTAAGAAAAAATTTAACATCAAGAAGGCAAAATATGAAAAGTAGACTTCCTTAAGGGAAAGGAAAGTAGGTATCAAATAAATTTAAAGATTAAAGAAAAGTATAAAGACTAAGAAGATGCAATTACTTGCCTAGGATATAAGATAGGCGAGAAATAGAATTACAAACTTTATTATACACCAAAAGTCTACGATTTTAGAATAACTTTTCTTAAAGCAGCTCCAGTACTATCTAAATTCAGAAAAGTATCTCTTTATAACTTAAAATACTTTGCAGGGTATTTATTCTTCCTAAAATAGGGATGGAAGTGATATTATTCCTTGAGCTGCTTCTTCAGGATTTAAAAAAGTGATAAGTTGAATTAGTAAAGCGTAAAGATTTATATTGAGAGCTAATCTTAAATCCCCTTAATCAATTTTAATGAGTTTTGCTTTATCGATTTAAACTGGCTTCCATTTGAACACATGGAGATATTAAAACTTATACGTTTTTACTATAAATTAGACTATATTAGCAAATTAAATCCTAATTTTGATATAGCTTTTTATTTCTAAAGTGAATTTTGATAACTTACCAATCAGAAGTATCTAAGTATAAATACGAAATTTTACCAGATCGAAGCTTTAACAGAACGCAGTTTTAAAGAATTAAGCAGGTATATAAAATAAAAAAGTGAAGCTAAAGTTATTCTAGGAATATCTCTAAAGAAGCAAACTCATATCTACACCAAGTTGATATTTCAATAAGGTAGAAAAGGATCAAATAGCTTTCCCTTAGGTAATCTATACGAAATCAATAAATAGCTTATTTAAGAGACAATTTCCATTTATAAGCTGAGAAAATACTAATATTACCTTTTAAAAGAACTTAGTTTACATAATATTCCAACTTAATTCTGTACTTTCTGCATATTTAGTTAAGATTTTGATGAATATAATCCCATATTAAATAGCTATTTATATAGAGATATTCTTTAGGATTCTATTAGTTGTAAAATGATTACAGGAGCTAATTACTAAAAATCAATTTTATCAAAATCTTTCACAAGGGAGGTACTCAAAAGACTCTTAGAGATTTTAAAGTTTTAAAAAGAAAGCTAAATAAATTCCTTAGATGAAGAGTTAAGGATGTAGAAATCTGTGATTGGGATATATAGCAAGATAATTGAGACTAAGAGATTTGACGAACTTAAGCTTTTATTTTCAGCGTAATTTGCGGGATTATTTCCAAGTAATAAGACAATTATATCTCAATATTGATGCTCTATAGTTAACTATTATTATTACATTAAATCTGTAAAATATCCAAAAGATAAAAATTACAATGTTTAAATCAACATTATATCCTAAATAGCTTTCATAAATTAAAGTTCACACAGAGTTAAGACTTAGTCAAAAATAAGTTAGTTAATAATTTTAAATTTATTCTAAAAGTCTAAACGGATGTAGATAATTAAAATAGGAAAGAGAAAATAATCTTTGTTTATAAATAAACTAAAACAGTAAAAAGCTATTTTGCTTCATGTCTTAACACTTACTATTTCTACCTTGCCTTATATATGCTTAAAACTTGCTATGACTTACTATTTAATTGTTATCCAATTTATTTTATCTTTTCCAATGCTTTAGTTTTTCAATTTCAAGGTTAAGGCGAAATAGAAATGTTTACAAAGTGGAGAGAAAATTAAAGGGACTACCTCATGAAAAATAAAGGCAGTATTAAAAGAAATGACATTTAATTAAGATATCTCCCTTCTCATCCGCATTTTTTTCCTTAGTAAAGTTTTAACTTTTTCTACCTTTTAAAATAATATGATCTTTAGTTTTCAACTATACCTGTTCCTATTTATCTCTTATAGTAAAACTTTATTGCTCTCACTCCCTCGTTTTGATTCTTTTAATATGCGAAATAAGTGATAAAAACTAAGTCTAATGTAAGAATCTTGCTAAGTTAATAGCTTTGGTATTTTAAAAGCGTCTATAATTAATTAGTTGTTCATCTACGATCTATACATATCATTAGCTAGAACTTTGATTTATGGATTAGATGTCTCTTGTAGAAGTTCTTTATTTAGTTCAGATAAAGATGCTTGATTTTTATAATAGAAGTTCATTTTATTTATGAGGTTAGGCTTTCTAATATCACAACTATTTAAATACAATAAGCTTCTAGAAGTTTGGAGTTAAGAATAGCTGAAAAACAGAATTAAAGCTGTGTTTTTACCTTCGAGCAAGGATATTCATAAATCTAAATGATTAACTATATCAATAGCTACTCCTAAGATGGTGTGAATAAGTTGGCATACTAGAAATAGTTTAATGCAGATCTAACTTTGAATGCATTGTAATGCATAAGTATTTCCATATTTCCAAAAACTATGCGAAGTTAAATATTTCCAAATGTAAATACAGGAAATCGAGAAAAGATATATCATATCTATCCTTTACATGAAGCTAAAAATTTCTCTGTACAGATTCTTTAAAAAGGCTATTAACTATTAATTTTCCCCTTGAAGCACTCAAGCTTTTATTTCCTTTTATTAATATAATAAAGATTTAATTAGATTAGCTAGCTTTATTTTAAGGTATATAACCTGAGTGTTATTCTATGTAGACTAGTTAGCTAATATAATAACTAAGCTTTATAGATTTTAGGTTAAATATACTAGTAAGAAAAAACTGCTTATACCAGTGACTTGCCTTATTTGTTGCTTTTCTCTCCTATAAAAATATTCCTTCATTTTCCGATTTAAATCGCTATCCTTTAACTCAAAACCTGACTTCCCCGTATTTTTGATTTACCTTCTTTCTATTTTATTATATATAAGTCTATAATCTTAAGTCTGATTTAAACCTTCAATTCTTAAGATAGATTACAGTTAATTCTCAGATTAAATTCAGCATAATTAAGAGCAGCTATTTTTAAATCTAGCACTCTAAGCAAAATTGATTCTAAATAAGCAAAAGAATATTAAGATTGTTCAAGGCCTTAAAAATTTGAAACTATGCTTATTCTATTTTTATTAGGCTAATTCATAAACGACTGAATCTAAAAATATACACGAAGAGCTAATAATAAACCGATAGAGAGACTATTAAGAATCTAAAGGGGGAAAATCTTAGAGATTGAAGTTAACTATCGTTTAAACTACTGTCTAGCTATTCTAAATATCTCAATTAAAGCTAGTATAGTAATAAGCATATTAAACTATTTTTAATTTTACTATTATGAAGGCTTTGAATCTTTAATTATTACGAAGGTATTTAGTGGTTAGATGAAGATTAAGGATAAAATATTCCTATGGTACCAGTTCTACTTATTATGTTCAACTTACGAAATAATATTTTTAGCTTCATCTAAAAACATGATTAGGCATAATTTAATAAATCTGATAGAAGCGTTCTAAAGAATTCTATTTATTAACTTAGGATAAGATCCACACTATAAACCCTAATTTTATCCTTTAAGATGGAAAAATCTTAGGAATAGTGTCATTTTATTTTCTTAAAATTATAAAGGTAATAAAGTTTCTAGTGAAGACTGAGTAATTCCACTGATTTATTATTATTTACCCTGCTTAGATTAAATTTACCATAAAGCTTCTTAGCAATGTTTATGCAATATCTTAAGTTTATAACTTTTAGCATCTAATTACAGGAAGTTAAGACTCCTGGCCGTAGATATGCTTTCCTTTTTCTATCCTTAAAGAGAATTAAATTAGAACTTTTTTTTTCCTTTGTATTGAAAACGTTTTCATTCTAAGGATGTATACTGAGGTGGTAGTTTGAAAACATTTTGAAATTATAAGGGAAAATTGTATAAAAAGCTTACTATAATAAGCTTAATTCTCTAACATTTAGGAGCATCAAGATAAACAAAGAGCATTACACAAGTCTTAAATAATTAAACCCTTAATTGATAGACTATCCATAGATAAGGACTATCAATCCTTCTTTATTTTAATTACTTAGTATAAAGATTTGAATGAAGCAAACAATGAAGAATGATAGCTTATTATAGCGAAGAATTCTATAACCACTACTGGACTTTTTATTAATGATAGCAAGCTAATAAGTTATATGAGATAAACTAAAGATGGGATATATGTAGCTAAGTGTATTTACTAGTAGCTTGGAATATTAATTATTCAATAGCTTCCAGTCCTTCAATTATAGCAATGCTTCTAACCAAGTATATATAGCTTTAGTATAAACTGAGATAAATAGGTAAACCTGATCTTTGCTTTTTTTCAGAAAAATAGAAAAAAAACAGAACTCAAAATGAGGGAATTAGATAGAAAGGTTCATTATTGCTATCATGGAACTAGAAGCTGTATAATGAATTATATCGATAATTCTTATTCTAATTAACATGTTTTATTGCTTTCTCAGCTTCCTGGATAAAAATATACAAAGGTACACCAGAGTAAAATAATACTAAAGAACAACATCAGAAAAATTTGATTATGCAGCTAGATAATGAAAAAGTAGATAGTAACTTTAAAATATCACAAGCATGTTAGTAGATTCTAAATATAAGAAGTTCTAATTATTTAATACTAGAACCTCCAGGATATTAAACTCAGTCTAAGGTAAAGAGGAGTTAAACAAGCTTAATTAGATAAATAGATATCTATATTGAATATAAGTACTGAATATTAGAACTATTAAGCAAACTAGATAAATAGAACTTAAAGTTAGTAACTGAGTAGAATAAATCCTTTAAGTACTTTATCAATCTAAAATAAACTAAATTTATCAGAAAGTATAAGTAAATAACTAAGAGCTGCAAATCATAAAAGTAATACAAAATATTAAACTAACTAAAAGGAAATTAAACATAAGCATATCAAATCTCTTTCTCAGCGTTTCTAAAAGAACTATAATTCTAAGAAATTCATAGAATAATTAATAATCCTATACTCAATAGCTTTTGCTCTAAAGATATAAAACTAAGCATAAAGAAAGAGCAAATATTCCATAATTATAACTACATACATTATTATACTCTATCTCTTCTTATTATTTTAAGCAAGCAATAAACTTATGCTTGTAGATATATTAATCAAGTATAAAGCATAAGATAAATTAAAGCATATCTAAGTAAATAAATAGTTATAATATCATAGAATGGGAATAAACTAAGTTTACTTCCCCTTAAGATGGATTATATACTTTTGCACATGAAATAGAAGGTACCTACTAAAAGCTCTTTCTTAAAGAGAAAAACAAATAAGCACTTATAGGAGAATAAGCTTATTATAGATAATATTGTTTTTCTCATTATAGTATTAGCTTCTCTAAAATCAGTAAAATGCTTTCTTAAGTTTAATAATTAGGTTAAGTATAACTCATTAATAGCTTTATTTTGTCATTAAGGTTATCAATTTACATATGTAAAGTCTATGAATTGTTAATGAAGAACAATAAATTTAATTAAAGGTGCTTCAAAACTTAGCGAGATTGGAAGCAAATCTGTCTTATATAATGCGCTAGATATTTTTTAGAGTTCTGGTAATTTTGGTATTCTAAATTAAATAAAAGTGCTTTTAACAAAGCTTTGAATAAGGTAGTATAGCTTTATACTATTAAATGCTTGAAGGTATCTTTAAGTTCATTATCTTTAATTTTAGCTAACTAAAAGTGATTTAAGGTTACATAATTAAGTTATTTAGCAAATACCTATATCTCTATTAAGATTTTTATGCTTGTACTATGAAGTTTAAAAAGCAAACTCTTAAAAAGAAAGTGCTTGAACAAAGTGGTACCTATTTTCAAAATCCCTTTCTATGTAGCGAGAATTTTTTCCAGTTTCAGTTTGTTTACAATTAAAGCTTTAACTATTTGGATATAATCATATTTAGAAGTAACGATTATAACTTTATTCATTTGTTAAGTCCTCCAAATGGAATATAAATCCACAATATGAGCAAGCAAGAGACTGTTAATTTAAAAGCCTAGGAGTTATAAAACAGAAGCAGTACTTATGCTAAACTTACTATAATCAAGCATTCTATACTCTAACTTCTTTTGCTTAATTTAACTTCAAGGCGTGCTTTCCCTTCCTTGCTTTATTTATTTAAGATCTTCTTATTTGAAAGTTATAAATAAGCAAGATAAAGCATGAAGAGTAGCTCTTGTCTGAAAAATAATAAGTCTTAGGATTTAATTATTTGAGCAAAGTCAATTATTAGTAAGCATTTGTCTTAATTATTAGAAGCTAGTTTAATAAAACTCAATGTATATGAGAGTAAAGCTATTTTAATAACAGTGCTTAATAATAAATAAAAGAACTTAACACTTTATAAAGAAAGTCACTTGAGTGTTAATTAATGAAAGTAGAGTTTAGATTAATTTTAAAGTTTAAGAACTATAAGGTTGCTTAAAGAGAGATAAAGGAGATTTAATTTAAATGAAAATGCTTCTCATTTGATTATTTGTCTTTTTTAAATTTATAGCTTAAGCTGAACCTGGTTAATAATAGAAATATCCTAGAAATTGTACTTGGTATGATTTTAGAGAATTTCCATTTCCTTATAAAGGATGAAGTGCGACTATTGAAAGAGATCCTAATGATAATAACGATTCTAAGTATTTACCTTTTGGGTTATCATGCTAGTTTGGAAGTTTAGGGAAATGCCACTACTGAATGCTAAAAAATGGATTATGCGATTCGGAATGCTAAGTTCCTTAATGTGGTTATGATTGGCAAGATTGCTAGAAGTGATGCGACAGTAAGCATTGTATTTCAAGTAAATTTTGAATAGCTAGACTAGAAAATTGTGAAGATTAGAGTTGCTTGCAGCCTTGCAACTTAAATGTAATCTATTATATAGAATAATGATGCTTGCACTAAAGAAATGTAAGGTGATTCAAAGTGCTAATTTCAATGCTTTAATTACTAGAATAATTTCGATTATTCAGACTGCTGTTTTACTCTAAGTGCCTGCACACCTGATCTTATTAATAATGCCCAATGTAACTAAGAGTGCTTAAATCCAATGTGCATTTCCTTAGAAGGTTAGGATTGTTAAGAAAATTGCCTATAAGCTTCAGGTGGGTAATGTAGCATTGATAAAATAGGTAATTAAATATGCAATTAAGAATGCTTAGTTCATTAATGTGGATGAGATGCAATGGATTGTCTAATCGTATAGCTAGCAAATAAAAACTACAACTTCGGTCCTAAATTATAAAGCTCACCTTTCTGCTCACCAGGCTGCTAGAATAAAGACTTTAATAAGCAAAATAAATAAGTAGGTAACGGAAATTGCGATTTAGCTTGTATGACTGAAAGTTGTTAGTGAGATCAAGGAGATTGCTGTGGAAAAGAAGCGACAATCTACGATTACGATACACTCAAAGCATAAAGCTTTCCAGTAACAACCTGCTTTACTACCATTTAGAAAAATCTAACTATTCACAATGATAAAGACTTTGACCCTTAATGCTATATTCCAATGTGCTCAAATAATCCAAATTTTTACCAAAATTGACTAGATTGAGATGATAAAAAATGACTTTCTTTGTATTAAGACTAACTCTGGTAGAAAACCGGAAATATTTAATAGAGCAATGAAAATAATCCAATGAAGAAGAGTTGGAATTCTGTTAGTGTATTAGATTAAAATTGCGACAATGATTATTGGCACGATTGGAATGACTGCTAAACTCCTACTAGTCCCAATTAAGCATATTGTAACTAAAATCCATCTAAAAATTGTAATTGGAATATGGTAGGTAACGGTGTATGCGATACAGTTTGCTACGAAAGTTCAGGGGGTAATTAAAGTTTTCCATGCAAATACGATGGTAATGATTGCTAAGCTTGCTTGGATATAAATATTACGTGTCTTACATCTTAAGGGAATAAATAGTGCGACCTAAGTTGCTATAATAAATAATGCAATTGAGACGGCGGAGATTGTAAAAAGTGTTTAGAGAAAGGCTGCGAAATTGAACAGATAGGAGATGGAATTTTTCAAGAATAATGCTATTACGAAGAATGCTTATATGATAATAACCAGCAAGATGAAGATGATTATCTGTTGTGTTCTCAAACAGGGTGTACTTTGGAAAAGTTACGTAATAACTAATATGATTAAGAATGCGATTTTAAGGAATGCAATTATGACTCAATCGGCATTAAATGTAGAAACATCCTCAAATAAAACAATTTATATGAGTTTTGTATAATTCAAAATAAAAAATGTACAAGTGACAAATGCTTTAATTTTAATGAGTGCCATTTTACATGCCAGTAAAAACTATGTAGAGGATATGATTTACGTTATCATAGTGCATACTAAATTGGGGACGGAGAATGTAATTTATGACTACTAAGTCCTGATTGTAATTATGATGGTTTGGATTGTTGTACGACAGATAGAGTCTAAAAATGTAGTAATTTGGGTCTGGCAATGGATGAATTTTGCAATAATGGATAATTTAGTGATTAAGATTGCAATTTATAATTTTGTGGTTTTGATAATGCTTAATGTTGCTTTTAAAACACTTCTAATTCATATTATTACGAAGGATTCCCCTGCTATCCAGAACTGATAAATAATAAAATTTGTGACCCTCAATGCTACATTTCGGATTGCTAAGAAGATGGAAGAGATTGCATAAAATGTTCAGATACTTTATGCTTTAATGTTTTAAAAGTAGGAAATTATTAATATGACAGTAGTTGCTGAAATGCTTATTGTAACTTTGATACACATCCTAGAGTAATGAAACTACTCAATTATAATGTTACTTAGTTCATTTTCTTCAGTGACCTATGCTTAAGCAGATATAACTATGATGAGAAATGGACTTCAGTTTTGTATTTAATGGATAAATATTATTGCGAAGATTGGTGTAATGTAGTATAATGCAATTATTGCAATAAGCATTGTAAATGCGCTAATCCAACGCAATAAGAAATTGAATATATGAAAAGCTTATTCCTTGATTCTGAGCAATGAATACTAAGTGGAATGCTAAGCTCTTAAATATGCTAGTCTAGTTTATTAGGAAATAGTTAATGTGATGAAGAGTGCTATTCTAAAGACTGCGTTTGAGACTAGAGAGACTGCATTTGCTATGAAAGTGATGGAAAATATTGTGTTAATTATATGAAATCGAACATGGAATGCGATGAGATATGTAATAATAAGTTCTGCGATTTTGACTATAGAGACTGCTGTAAAATAGGATGAGAAAGCCAAATTGAATAGAATAATTTAGGTGATGGTATTTGCTAAGCCAGTTGCATTTAATATGCTTGAGATAGTTAAATAGACCCAACTAACAACTTACTTCCTCTATATAAACCTGATTGCATGCTATATATTAAACTTCCACACAATCCTGAAACTCAGTATAGCCTCACATTTTAATAGGCTTTCTAAAGAATATCAAACAATGATAAAAGCGTGTATACAGGAGGTTGTCCGGTAGAATGTATGAATTAAATGGAGTAACAAAAGAGAGAAGGAAGGTTTTGAAGGAATATTGGAACTTAGTACAACTATGACTAAACTTAACAAAGCTATAATAGCTATAAAAGCTCCTTTGGACAATTTTCATGCTACTAGATAGATAAAAGTTTTGAAAAATGTATGACTGCAGAATGTCTTTATGATGGAGCTGATTGTTCTTATATTTTTAGCAGCATTCAAGGCTAAGAATAAGAATTAGTTTTCGATAACTAGGGAAAACCAATATTACAATGTCATCCTTTTTGCTCTGTGTGCTACTAAAATTAGTAAACTTGAGATAAAATTCCAAAATACTGGTAGTGCTGATATTGTAATTAAGGATTTTATAGAATAAACTCTTTTTGTTTGGACGAATGCCCTGCTGGGTTTATTAAAGATACAACAGATCACAATGATCCAAGATGTGAAGCAGGCCCTGATAATTCCTCTTTGGAAAACCCTTAAATTATATATGTAACAAATATAAATTAACCTCTAACAGGATTTACTAAAAATGGAATCTTTTATAAATTTTGCAACGAAACATCTGGCGAAAAACCAAATGAATTTCCAGAATCTATACAAGAGAAGTATCAACCTAGCTGCATCTTATACAAAGGATTAGGAACGCTTGAACGCCCTTATCTTTCATTAGCTGATGCTTTGACAGAAGGAATTTAGAAGAATTATGTTAAGATTCTTTTGACAAACGGAACTCACTATTTATATGAATTATAATAGGGAAGAAGCTCAATGGCTCCTGACAATTCAACTAATTTTTTTTTACTCCTAAAGTAAACGAACGACTACAAAAGCATATACAAGCAATTTATTTAAGTAACTATTTAAACTCTTTATTGCTTTGAGTATCCAAAAGGATAAATTTCAGATTTAGTTAAATGCGCTTCAGACCCTTAAGAAAGAGCTAAAATTATTTTCATGTAAACAGATATTCAACTGACAATCTTTTAAAGTCACTTAAAATTTGAGAACTTAGTATTAGAAATGAATCCATTTGTGATAAATAATTATTATCCAAATTCAAATTGCTATAGGAGAAATGATTGATCTTGCAATATATGTGTAGGAGCTGAATTTTTGAAAAAAGATCCTTTTTCAGTGCTTGACGAGTATGGATATTTTTGAAGCCTAGTCACAGAAATTTTAAAAATACCCTTTTATACAGGAGATGAATGCTAAAAAAATCCAAAATCACTAATCAAGGTAATTTAAGGAAAACTGAGTTTAAATAACGTTTGGTTTCATCAATTTACAAAGCGTCATACTAATTACATTGAATGCTAGTCTTGCGATTTAGAATTTAATGATACTGATTTTTAGTTTATTGATTCTGGAAACTATTTAGTGAACATGTACTGCGTATTAGAGCATGAAGAATTTGATTGTGGAAGTCTTAAATTTAATAGAGGGAGTGTGAGTGAAATAAATAATTTCCATAATTTAAATTTAGAAAAAAGTGATTAAGGCTATGTAGGAACCATGTTTCCTGGATTTTTAAAATCCAATCAGGCTCAATTAATCTAAATAAACCAAGTTACCTTCACTAAAAACTTCATTATATCATACTAAAAAAATCATTTATACAGTGAAATTGAAGCTTTGCTCTAGATTCAAAACTGCAAGTAATTTAACTTAACAAATAGTATCTTTTATAGAAACGTCGCATGATAGTCGTCGCTTATAAAAATTATTTACTCAAAACCGTTTCAAAGTGACTATCACTCACTCTAGCATATTACGATAGATAATTGTACTTTTTAGGAAAATTTCGCTAATAAAAATGGAAGTATGGGATTTCACTTAATTTTCAGTTATGATATTCCTAACTTTTTGATTAACAACTCAAGATTCTTATACAACACAGGGGATTTTTATGATACTTACTAAGATATTTTAAATGATGAAATCTGGTGATAATGAGCGACACCTTCAGTAATTTTAATGGCTTATGATTACGGATCTAAGGTTTATTTAACTAAAGAGCAGCAATAAAATGATTTGCTAAAATCTTTTGTCATTAAGAATTCTTAGTTCAGTTACAACTTTGTAACATCTATAATCTGAGTAGTGAAATATAAGAAAGTAATATTCAGCAACAACATATTCACTCATAATTAGAGATACTCAGAAGAAAGCTTCCGAACATTTTCTCCTGTAAGCAAAGTAATTCTAAACTACACCTAGTTCAATTAAATTTTTTCGAATCTTAAAAAATCTTCGATTTTAAAGCTAGATCCATATGAAATAAACGAAGAAATAATTAAAAAGTTAAGAGGCTAAACTAGCAGCTTTTTCTGTGTCTTGTGTCTCTAAGATTATTTAAATCCAAGTATGGAAGAAATAATTTTCGAGGAAGCAACTATACTAGAAGAGATTAGGATTAGTAATTGTACATTTTCCTATAACCAAATTTAAGTCAATAACTGATTCACCAAAAATATAGTTGAATCAGATTTTGATTATACCAGTTCCCTGATTCTAGTAAATTATGCTTATAGCATAGTATTAGAGAATAATATATTTTCTCATAACTTCAATGAAAAAGGTGGAGAGATTATAGTAAACTGAGTGAAGGAATGCTTTCTAGAAGGAATGATAATGCACAATAACTCTAATTTATATCCTTAGTTACAAATAAAATTCTGGTAGAAAATGATCATAATCAACTCTATATTTTCCTAAACTATAAGTTTAGACTAAGAAACAGCAGATAAAAAATCTAATAATTAGATTTTTAAAACAAGAATACCTTATGAAAATGGAATTAAATAGACGGCATCTTTTAGAATTGAGAACACAGTCTTCATGGAAAATGTGGCTGGAATGGTACCTGCAGATTTTTAACTTGATAACGAGGATAAGTACTAGAATGAAGTTCATTTTTAAATACTAAATAGTACGTTTTACAGAAGCAGCGGAAAGATTATCTCTTGTTTCTAAATTGGAGATACACTTTCATTAACAGCTGATAGTAAGATAGAAGAATCAGAATTTTCATACTAAACCTCTACAAAATATTTCATCCTTTTGTAAAATTGGAAATATCTATAGTTCATATAAGTAAAGTTTCAGTACAATACTCTAAAAAATGAAAATTAGTCTTCTGTATTAATAATGGGAATAAATACCGGAAGCTAAATTTCTACTTTAAACTTAAAGAAATGCGAGTTTAGCTATAACATAGATAGTGGGAATAAATCATATTTTGCGTACTTAATCTAGACAAGTGGAGGAAGCTTAATAATTAGAACTGAAAATTGTGCTTTCTTTAAGAATATTGCCATTATTTTTAGCTTCTAATATGTGAATTATAATGATGTAGACTCAATTTTTTAGCAGAACTATTACTATTAAACTTCTTTGGGCTATTTTACAAGTTTTAGTTTATAAAACATGATATCTTTTGAAAGAACTCAAATTATTGAAAATACTTCGTAAAATGTTTTATTTTCCTTTGAAGATATAGAAGCTTGTTTTATGAATGTAAACTTTACAGGGAATACTGCATAAAAAAAGGGATTGGTTTAGCTCAGCAAAGTTCGTATGGAAATATAAAATTCAGCTTTCATTAGTAATAATGCTTTCTAATTTGCTGCTGTTTTCCATGTCATAGATTCTCTTAATTTCCTAGTAAAAGGTAGTTTGTTTAACAACAACTAAGCGTTTTTATATGCAGGATCTATATTACTGACCGGATATGTTACAAAGGCTAACTTCGAGAATGTTTCCTTTTTTTAAAATAGTGCTCCTCTAGGAGGTGCCATTTATTTAACTTCAGGCTCCAAGGTAATTTTATCTAACTGCACTGCATTTTACAACTCAGCTGATAAGCAAGGAGGTTTCATATATGCTGAATCAGAATCTTTGATATAGATAAAAGATTCAAATATATCTTGAAATTCCTGTAAAAGCTAAGGATCTGCCATATCAATAATATCCTCTCTTTCAGACAATATAATATAGAACTCAGCTATTACTAATAATATAGCCAGTCTAGCTACTGTTTATTTACTAAAATCCAAAATTGATATCTAATCTACCTTAATATCCGAAAATCAAGCTAATAACAGTTTCGCAGGAGTATTAGGAATTTTATCTATGATTTCAGTAAATTTTTCCTAGTTTTCTAATTAAAGGGGAAACTAAGGATGCTTTATTACCATCTTAACAGACAGTGAACTCAATATATCTCATTCATCATTTGCTAAAGGATATTCTCAAAAAGGAGGGTCTATCTATTCTTTTAAAAGTCTAATGAAAATAAGAAATAGTAATTTTAGCACAGAGGGAAAATAAGGAGGTGTCATTTTTGGGAATGATATCAGCTTAACTTCCTGGAGAAATAAATACGAGAGTAACGATACTTATGGAAGCATTTACTGCAACAACTGCTAAGTTTAATTAGACGAAGATTTGTTCTAAAGCTTTAGCTTAAGAGCTCTTTATTTAATTTCATCTGACCTGTCATTTATAAGGAAAACAAATTTTATAAATGGAGGAGGATATAAAGAAGGAGGGGCAGTTTTTCTTCAAGAAAGTAAGAATATTACAATTTAAGATTCAACATTCCATAATAATATTGGAAATTCTGGTGGATGCTTATTCATTATAAATATCAATAATGAAAACTTTAACTTCATTAACATCCTTAATTCTAACTTTAGCTAATGTAGTGCTTATTAGGATGGAGGCGCTATTTTAGTAATACAAGCGAATGTAAGTATAGCTAACAATACTTTTCACTAAAACTTAGCCGGAACTAATAATAAAGTTAATAAACCGAAAGGAGGAGCTATTAGGTTAGTATGCTAAAACTATCTTTGCTAATTTAATTTATCTTTTAACTATTTCCTTAATAATTAGGCATTAAAAGGGGAAGGTGGTGCTATTAGTTGGTCAAATAAAATTCCAACTTTATACCCATAAGTTACAGAATAAGAATCGTTCTGTAAATATTATTTGAACAACTAAGCAAAATATGGAAATGAAATAGCCTCTGAAGCAACTTTTTTAGGATATGTTTCTAGCTCTTTAGAAAATAAGTACAATAAGATTCCTAAGTGCTCAAATGGCAGTTTACTTAATGAAACAACAAGAAATCTGTTAAATGAATAAAATGATACAAGCGACGAGGCAATAGTTTTCGCTCCTGGATAGGCATAAAAGGAACCCTATCATTTTTTATTAATAGATTCATTTGGACAGCAAGTTTATACATCTTAACATACTGAACTTCAATTTTAAGTTTAAAAAGAGTTTAAAGACTAAACTTTTCTTTCAGGTATAACTTAATTTTACTCTTAATAAGGATTATTTAACATAAGTGGATAGATAATGGTAGGAGGTTAAGGATCTTAAAATGGGGTTGAAGCAGTAGTTAGAGAAATTAATAAAGAGTTTGGTTTAAAAAATGATCCATTTTCATTTGCAAATTAAACTTCTTAGAAATATACCATAGAATTAAGATACTGTGTATAAGGTGAAATTTATCAGTCTTCTGGTATCTGCTATATTTGCGAATAAACGAAATACTCTTTAGAGCTGAATGCCACTGATTGTAAATCATGTCAAGATGGAGCTGAATGCACAGGGGGTGCTGATATTTTTCCAAAGCCAGGGTATTGAAGAACTGGATACGAAAGCGATAATGTTATTAAATGTCCTCGAGCGAGCAGTTGCTTAGGAACAGATGTTCCTAATTATGACTTATTAGCTAATTCTAGTTATCGAAGTTCCATTAACTGAAAAGGAGAATGTGCTGCAGGCTATACAGGTAATTTATGCAATTCTTGCCTAAGAAATTACGAAAGGGTAGGAGATTATAAATGTAATCCTTGTCCAGACTCTTAAACTAATATAATTAGAATATTCGTGATTGTAATAGCCATTATTGTAGCTCTTATTATCATAATAAAAAGCACTATAAGTACTGCTAATAGAGCAGAGTAATTACATTCAGTATATTTCAAAATTCTAATGAATTACTTGCAGTTATAAGTGCTAACTGCTTCATTCTAGTTTGATTGACCTCAATCAGTTATTTCTATATTCAGCATACAAAAACAAACTGGAAATGCTAGTTCCTCACTTTTCAGTTTTGATTGCTTCATGTAGTCCAAATCTTAGGACTAAGCTTATTAAGTGTTTTATAGAAAACTAATTCTAATGGCGCTTTTACCCTTGCTTATCTTTGCTATTTCAACTATTTTTTGGGGTATTTTCAGTTGCATAAAAAAGACAACTCTTTATTTTAAAAACGAATACATAACTACTGTTGTAGTTGCGATTTTTACCTTTCATCCAAATATTGTGCAAAGTATGTAGTCAGTATTTTCATGTATGAGCATTGATGGAAAATTATTCAACAATTATGATACTGAAATTGAATGCTGAACTCCAGAACATAAAACTTATGCAGTTTTAGTTGGACTGCCTGGCTTACTAATTTGGGGAATAGGAATTCCAACGATTTGTCTCTTAATGATAAGAAGGAATAAAGATGCTCTCAGTCTTATAAGAGTAAAATCAAAGTACGGATTCCTCTACGTTGGGTATAAGAAGAACTTTTGGTACTGGGAATTCATAATTTTATATAGGAAAATAATAATCTCCATGATATCAGTTTTCTTTCAGTCCTTCAATGTTCACATTTAAGCTCTCAGTGTACTAATAGTATTGATTATAGCCTTTTATTATTAAAACTTGCTATAGCCTTTCTAAACAACTTCTCTTAACAAATGCGAACAGTATAGCATATTAGTAAGTGCAGTCACTATTTATTGTGGGCTATTTTTCCTTTCTGGAGCTCTGAACAATTCATCAGGTTTTATACTGTTTTTTGTAATAATTCTGGTAAATATAATATTCTTATAGTTCTGGGTAAGACAAATGCTATAAAGCATAGGGCAAGTTATAATGTTCAAGTCTCATAAATTCTTTAAGACATTCTGTTCATGCTTCTAAATATCAAATATCAGACTCCTAGATATGATTGGAGAAATGGACCTAGAAAACTTCAAGCAGCGTAAAAGGTTCATTCAAAACTTCATTAATAAGAACTTAGATTTTGATTCATACCAAGAACAATTATTCAGCGATCTAACGAAAGTGAAGCTATTAACTAAAATTGGAACTATGAATAGAGAATAAATGGTTTGATATGTTAATCAGTTCAAACTAGGAAAAGAAGACTTAGATAAGCTTAAATAAGTTAACTTAAACGTTTGAAATACCAGTGGGGAAATTTTCTAGGATACTTTAGAAGCTTAGAAGTAATAGATGGAAAGTAAAATTTAAAACCTAAAGAATGTTTAGAATTTTATAGAGTTTAATAAATCATTTAGAACAAATGCTGCTTTAGGTGATTCTCATGATTTAAGCGAGGATTTTAGCGACTAAAAAACTGATTTAACTTAATACTTTGCAGATCAAATAAATAATCCTTAAAAGCTGAAAAGTTAAGAAGTTTATATTCAAAAACTTATTAAAGGTACTCAGATGCGAAAGCCAGAATCGGTGGAACGAAGTCAAATTCAGTAATAATTTAAAAATCTTTAAATTGATTAAAGTTCTTTAGAAGAGAGAAAAGAGCTAGTTACGAATTGGAGCGTAGAAAATTAATCTGAGACAGCTTAAGATTAAAGAGAAGGCGGGAAACAAAAATAGAAATCAAGCATAAGAAAGGTGCTTCCTATAATGGAAAGCTAAAGAAAGATTAACGTATTTTAAGAATAATTCAAATAATAAGAGCTTTCCAACATGAAATAATTGATATTTTAGAATATAAACTGTTCAGATATTAGCAAAGATGACAGGGAAAAAAACTAGAAGCTTCCTGAAATAAGCAAGCGTAACATTTAGAAGTATTCCAAAAGAAAAAATCAGAAAAATAGAAGCTTTCTTAGAATAAGGAAAGCTATTTCACTAAGCCCCTAATAGATTAGATAGAAACTATTCTAAATGTAGAATAGATAATATAATGAGTTAAGCTAAGAAATTCAATACTTCAAATATAATTCCTAGTTCGAATTAAATTCCTTCAGTTCTGAAGATATCGAAATAACTTCATAAATAATATAAGAATAGCAATAATATTAAAAGGAAGAAGGATGTAACTTGAGCTGTAATGCTAATATAAAACAGTTAAAGTAGCCAGGTAAAGCTTATAATATAGATTATACATGAAGGAATAAAAATCAAACTCAAGTCAAAGAATAAGAAAAAGCTAACTTAGGATAAAATCAACATTATCCAGATCTAATCTCCTTTGATACGAATGCTGAAAAATGTTAAGATAAGGAAAACACTCAAGATTAGCCTAAAAGCAGCACTGAAGCAAACGCAACTTTTGAGTCGATTTGATTATTGAAAAATGTTTCTTAAATAGAACTATTAATTTAGCTTATAAAAGCTATTGGAATATTCATTCTAAAGTTAACTAAATCCAAAACAAAAATAATTTCATAAATAAAACGTCTGATATATAAGCTAAGCTAGCTTATTTCACGTTATATATATAACACCTTCTTTATAAACTAAAGTTAGGTATTTTGAATGCTAATACTCTATAAAAGTAAATTTATTCTATTATAATAGCCTTCTTAAGCTTTCTTTATCTAAAGAAACAGTTTATATAATATTTCTTATTTATATCAATAGCAATATACTTATGAAGCACTAAGATCTTAGCGATAACTTAATGAATGAGGACTAAGATCTCTAAATAAATTAAAAGTATTTCTCATATTAAAGTAATATAATAGATGTAAAGCCTTTAAATACTTATAGCTCTTCTAACTCATTTAATCATATAAATATCATTCAAAGCTGCTTATTTATAAATAATAGCTAGCATTCTTTATTCTGCATGTCTTAGATTCTCTTCAGCAAGTTAACTTAATAACGAGTCGAAAGTATTAAATACCAATATTTAAATGCTTATTAGTGTATTTAAGTTAAAGTTACTATGAATAAATCTTAAAATAGCTTAAGCACTAAGAAATCACTATTAATTAAATTTAAACTATTATAGAGATATTTTCTATTCCTGCTGCTTATTTGTTTCTTTTATTTTAAGTTTAAAGACTTAAATAGTAGTAATCATTTTAAGCTTCATAGCTCTAAGAAAATTGAAGCAATATCTCTATCTTCTCTTAGCCTAACAAATTTAAAACTAAAGCTCTTCCTTTGCCTTTACTTATATTCTCTTTCTAAATACCTTATTTTTACTTAATGTATAGGATATTGCATTTAATATATCCTTCTTAGGTCTTTTCACCAAAGTCTTTATTTGATATTTTTGGTTATAATTAGATTAAACCATTTCTAAGTTTCGTCTAGAAAATAATTTTATGGATTGGTAAGAAATAAATTTAAAGCTATGAAATAGTAATATAGCAGTAGTACATTGCAAAGTTAGCTAGAGGGTACTACAGTTAAGATTATCAAAGAGAGAAAGATCATAAAGCATCTAGCTATTTTTAAATAGCAAATATGAAGATCCTTTCTTACTAAGCCTTGTATAGTTTATTAATTTTGAAGCTTTAATGAAATGCTAATTTAACCAACCCTTTTTCATATAACCTAGTTAAATTTAAAAGGTTTAGTATACTAGTAGAAAAATCAAGAATAAAGGTAAAGGCTATAAGTAAATGACAGGCAGTTTATTAACTTTCTTTTTAAATATTCCTCATAAAAATAAATAAAATCTAACGAAAGCATCATATATATGAACATAAAGGCTTTTATAAATAGATAAATTAAATATAGACTAACCCATACTAAGAAAGCTACATTAGCTTTTATTTAAATTCTTTATACATGCATCATTAATAACTTTTAGTTAAAATTAATTAGCTAATTTAACCAATTATAGGACTTAAATATAGTCAAGCTAGTTAAGAGGAATCTTTTGTTTAATTATAAGTTTGAAGAAGAAAAGATATATAAGTATTACAATCTTTGATAAGTTTAGCTAGCATTAAGAAAATAAGCTTCTTAAATTAAGCACCCAATCTATAAGGGATTTAAACCTGGTCTTTACAAAAGATAATTATTTTCTAGTAAAGGAGAAAATGGAAAAACTAATACAAGCATAATCTTATAAATTATCTAAGGAACTAAAGAACTTATAATATAAAACTAAGTCTTTAGTTAAAATGTTTATAAATAGGTTAATAATAAGTATTATTTATTTAACTAAGTCTATTAGTTAAATAACTTAATATGAATTGCTTATAAACATTCTTAAAGTTAGGCTGTTCTAATCTACTAATATATTTATGCTTTAATTCTTTTAAATTAGCTAAACAAAATTTAGGGATTTTCTGTTTCTTAAATAAAAGAAAAATATATGGGACTTTCAAAAATATAAATTTAAGTCAGTAGTTCTACTGTGAAGAACTAGACTTGATTATGGTACTTTTCATAATTTTATAGCTATAAAATATTAAAGATGTAATAAGACAGTTATTAATTTAAATACCTACTAAAACTATTTAATAGTCCTAAAACATTTATAATATAGATTGAATTTAGTTAGCTTCAAGCAAAACTAGGGAATAAGTACTTGAAAATCAAGAATTGAATATTAAATTATAAATCCTTGTATTTATGGATATTCGTTTTTAAACTTACATCTAAGTATAATTATAAAATTAAAGAGAGTATTAATAAGTTATATACCAAAAATTAAAAAATCTTTTGTTTATTAATTCTTACTAATCTGATTTAATACTCTTTGACCAAGATAGATACAACTAAAAGTGATATGATGCTTATTTAATTAGCTTTATATACTTGAAACATTTTAAGGTACTATCATATTTGACTTTCTCTTGATTAAATGATTATTTACTAAAAGTTAGAAAACTATTCTAAATTAATGGATTTTTGTTTATATCAAAAGTCCTTTGTTTATGTATATAGAATTATCTAATCTGGTTACTATATATAAAGACAATCTTATTCATTTTGTATTAAAATCAAAATGAAGCACAAATTTAGTTTCTTAAACTAATTTTTAGTTTACTTCACAGTGAACTCCCTTTATAATATTAGTTTATAGTTATTTGGCTTTTTACTTAAATAAATACTCTTCATACATATCTCAAATAAATCTAGCTTACTTATAACAAATGCTAGCTTTGTAATTATGCTTTAAATAATCTTAGCTATGAAATGTTAAACTGGCAAGTATTATTTTAGATATCCCTTAGCTGTATATTATAATTTAGATATAGTAAACATATTTTGGTACTAAAAGCTGTCTAAATTATACTAAACATCCTACTATATAGATTCATATATGCATAGCTATTTAAGCATTACTAATTGTATTTAAACTAGTATAATATCAGCTCTATACTTATAACCATATATTTAACTTATAGCCTAAACTAGCAGAACATTGCTAGATATGCTTCTAATATTTGTAATTTACATTTTAACTTTATTCAAGTATTTATCAATAGATAGAACAGCTTCTAGCTTAATAACTAACTAACTAATCTATATCAAGATATTTCTTAAGTCTACATCAAACTCCATATTATTAAGGTAGGCTTATTAATAAGCTTTTTATAAATGCCGTATAACTTTACGGTACTATATTTAAAGGACTAATAAGTTTAACTTATTTAAATACTTTAAGAAAAACGACTAGTCATTTCAAATTATACCTATATAAGTGCCATTACTATTTAATATTATAATGTAAGAAAACATCCTAAATCACTTATCACTGGAAAATAATTTGAATCAACATTTACCCATTGTATAGGCACTCAAACCACCTCATCCAGTAGGATAAGAAACATGTTCTTTATAGAACTCATCAAAGCAAACCATCAACTGGAATAATGAAGAAGATTAGTATCTGCTAGAGAAAGTCACTAGCAATATCAAAAATAACCAGAAAATATCATGGAAGAGTTTATCCATCTAATTAAACAATTCGTTTCATTCAGCTAACAGTGTAAGAGATAGGTTGAAAACTAGATAGAGATATTACAATTTTCTAGATCCAAACCTTAAGAAAGGTAATTGGACTGAACCTGAAGACTTATTCATCGTATTAAAAAAGACTTAAGGACTATAGTGGTGCAAAATTAAGTCTTACATACAAGGAAGGAATGATCACCAAGTGAAAAACAGATTCTACTTCCTATTGAAGTAGTTTTCGAAAAACGACTCATATTGCGCTAAAATTTTCACAAGTTAGTTGAAAGTAAGTAACTTTAGTGAATATGTTACAACCTATTTACATAATGAAAAAAATGATAAACTCAAGCAAATTATGAAATCATGCGAAAAAAGAAAAACTCAAAATAATCTAGAAAGCCAACAAATTAAAGTTGAAGTACCTCCTCAAGTTCAACTATTCCCACAAGTAGTTACTTAAGAACACAGGTCAGCATTCATCGTTTATAGCAGTGAATATTCATAATAAATGACTCTTAATTTGTATGAGAATTAATAGAAGTTACCTAGTTTTTACAGTATACTGCAATCATAAGGAAATAATAGTCTTCAACTTAAGCAAGTTGGATGTGGTAATAGGAGCGATGGAAAATGAAGTGTTTGTTGAGGTATTAATGTAAACAGAATTATTTTTAATTTATAATAGAAAATACTTTGAAGTTTATAGAGTTATTATATATTTCCTTTAAGTTATTCAGAGTTATTTCTCAATTATTCCATATTATTCCATATTATTCTAAATAGTATTTAACGGTATATTAGCTCCTAGTGGATCTAATAATTTTAAAGTTTAACTTAGTTCACATTGATTGTGCATAAAGCGTTCACCGATTACTAGATATATAATAATAAGGTAGTTTATTATAAAAGGATTGAATAAATAGTATCAAATCTATTTAATAAGTCTTTGTTTTTAATTTGATGTGAATACTAAATAAGTGTGATGAGAGGGTTAAGGATATGAATGTATGATAAAGTTTAAAATATTCCTGACTTAATTTTAATAAGCAAGGCTATAATAGATATGTTAATTATAAGATGTTTTAAATATCTTTATCTAAATAAAAGTTTATTAGCTTAAAGTTATTAAGCAAGTTAGTTATATCGCTAACCTTCTTAAGCAACAGACTAAAACATCGTCCTGTAAGAAAATATTAAGGATATAAATTGAAATCAGTTTTTTATTTATTTCTTTATTATAAACTTAATTATAAAGATAGTAAATTGATAAATTAGATAAATTTCCTCTTTTCAGGTAATTTATATTGTCAGCTTGCTTTTTCTATTATTTAGCCATCATTATTTTTAAAAATTGGTTTGAGAAAAATAGACTTCTTCCTTTCAGTTTATGTGATTTTTACTTAATATTCATTATTTCACTCATTACGTTGGATGAATCTATTTTATTTCGAATTCTGAAGTCACGAATTAATTTGATTTCTTATAAATCTTAAATAATTGATCTTAGGCATCTTCTACTCTTTCTCTATCATTATATTCTACTACAAGCTTTCTTTCGTTATATTATTATAAAAATATCTTCATAAGATTCTAATTGAATCCTATCCACTTATATCTCATACTTTCAATGATATATTTTTATGATCTGGATTTCTATATTAAATCTAAAGTAGGATTCATTTCTATAACTTCACTTAATAAATCATTTATAAATTTTTCATTTTCTCTGCTGCATCTAAACTTAACTTAAATATTTCTATTAAGCTTTTCCAAATATTACTACCAAAATTTTTCATCATTTTATTAAATTTCTTCATTTTTCCTTATTATATTCTTTTATCACATCTAGAATTTTGATTTCCATTTTGGTACCTTTTTATTTCTATTTTAAATGATATATAAGCTTAATACATGCACTCTGATCCATTCTTATCATTTTTTAATTTCCTTATTCAGATTTCTGTGTAAAATATACGAGGAGATATCTTGAACCTCAAAATTATCGATTTGGGTTCAATTGTATTATGTTTCTTTTAAATTATTGAATTTATAATTCTAAATAAAATGAATACTTAAAATAATTATAAATACATGCTCATTTCTTCTTACTTGATAATATGCTTACTTTTATTAAAAAGCTAAATAAATCCCATTTTCACTCTAGCTAGATTTAAATGCTTATTTCTTCTATGTTTTAGTCTAAAATTATTAAAATAATAGCTTAGTTTAGTTAAGCTTTATTAATTATTATTTGATAAGCATATTAGATTAGTTAGTTAAACATAAGCTACAGTCCTTTTCTATTATTAGGGAAATTTATTTCAAATCAATCAATTTTTTATCTTTAATCAGCTTAGTTTTACTATATTCTCCTTTGCCTGACTATATTCTATATACATCAGCCATTACTAGCTTCCCTTAACTTTCCTATCTCCACACTTTTATTTAAAAGAGTTATCTCAGATTATCATTTTTCATTTATAGCCTTTAAAGTTCTTATTATACAACTGAGAAAATAATTAAACTATAGAGTTTTTAGAACGAATATTTAACTTCTAGAGTAATAGCAATCTTAGTGTAGAGATAATTCATTATAGAAGAGTAATTTCATTTTAAATACTCTTTGTGTTATTACTAATAAGGGGAACTAGCTCAAATGGTAGAGCGCTCGCTTTGCATGCGAGAGGCAACGGGATCGATACCCGTGTTCTCCATTTTTATTTTTGAATTTGATAAAAATAATAATTTTAGTACTAAAAGCATAAATACTCATCAAGCAATAGCTTAAAAGTAAGCAATCAATCATTTTAGCAGCTTTTAAACTACAACCAAATATCTATAGTACCTTCATACTTTAACAAGACAAGCAAAGTTCATACTAGTAATCTAAAAGCTCATAATACTTAATTAAAATAGAGTTAACTGTAAATATCTATATTAAAGCTTTATCATTTAATCTAAGTTACTAGCATTTTAATTGTTTAGCTTTACGAATGAAAATAATAATAAACTAGTTAAAATTCATTTTTTAGCATTGTTATATAGTAATATCAATTTTATAATTATTAGTAGAGTATTTAATATCTTAAATAAAGAGCAATGATCTTTATCATTTTCAGTTATCTATTAAGAAGAATCTTTTAATTTTATACCTTAGAGTAGAAGAGAATTAATGTTAAGGCAAGGTTATATTATCTTCAAACTTATAACTAATCCTTAGACTTAGATATCCTATATACTAATACAACTTAAAGGATTTTAAAATTTAACTTGATTTGCTAAATTTAACCCTTCGAACTTAAGATTAATATGATAGAAAGGAGTTTATTGAACCTATTTCATATAACTTCATATCATCTTAGGACTTAAATATCTATATATATCTAATTTCTTTAATAGCTTCTTTGCATTAATATATGATTGTATAACTGAAATAGAGTTAGTTTGAATTGAGGAGAAGTTATAAACAGCTTAGTGAAGTTAAAATAAGTAAGATGGATATATAAAAAGAAAGAACAACTTGAATAGAAAATAATTTGCTTATTAAGAGCACTTTATTAGAAGTCATTTGTAGAATAGGTAAATATGTTTTAGTCTGTTGCTTATCTTTAACATATCTATTATAGCCTTGCTTATTAAAATTAAGTCAGTAATATTTTAAACTTTATCATACATTCATATCCTTAACCCTCTCATCACACTTATTTAGTATTCACATCAAATTAAAAACAAAGACTTATTAAATAGATTTGATACTATTTATTCAATCCTTTTATAATAAACTACCTTACTATTATATATCTAGTAATCGGTGAACGCTTTATGCACAATCAATGTGAACTAAGTTAAACTTTAAAATTATTAGATCCCTAGGAGCTAATATACCGTTAAATACTATTTAGAATAATATGGAATAATATGGAATAATTGAGAAATAACTCTGAATAACTTAAAGGAAATATATAATAACTCTATAAACTTCAAAGTATTTTCTATTATAAATTAAAAATAATTCTGTTTACATTAATACCTCAACAAACACTTCATTTTCCATCGCTCCTATTACCACATCCAACTTGCTTAAGTTGAAGACTATTATTTCCTTATGATTGCAGTATACTGTAAAAACTAGGTAACTTCTATTAATTCTCATACAAATTAAGAGTCATTTATTATGAATATTCACTGCTGTAAACGATGAATGCTGACCTGTGTTCTTAAGTAACTACTTGTGGGAATAGTTGAACTTGAGGAGGTACTTCAACTTTAATTTGTTGGCTTTCTAGATTATTTTGAGTTTTTCTTTTTTCGCATGATTTCATAATTTGCTTGAGTTTATCATTTTTTTCATTATGTAAATAGGTTGTAACATATTCACTAAAGTTACTTACTTTCAACTAACTTGTGAAAATTTTAGCGCAATATGAGTCGTTTTTCGAAAACTACTTCAATAGGAAGTAGAATCTGTTTTTCACTTGGTGATCATTCCTTCCTTGTATGTAAGACTTAATTTTGCACCACTATAGTCCTTAAGTCTTTTTTAATACGATGAATAAGTCTTCAGGTTCAGTCCAATTACCTTTCTTAAGGTTTGGATCTAGAAAATTGTAATATCTCTATCTAGTTTTCAACCTATCTCTTACACTGTTAGCTGAATGAAACGAATTGTTTAATTAGATGGATAAACTCTTCCATGATATTTTCTGGTTATTTTTGATATTGCTAGTGACTTTCTCTAGCAGATACTAATCTTCTTCATTATTCCAGTTGATGGTTTGCTTTGATGAGTTCTATAAAGAACATGTTTCTTATCCTACTGGATGAGGTGGTTTGAGTGCCTATACAATGGGTAAATGTTGATTCAAATTATTTTCCAGTGATAAGTGATTTAGGATGTTTTCTTACATTATAATATTAAATAGTAATGGCACTTATATAGGTATAATTTGAAATGACTAGTCGTTTTTCTTAAAGTATTTAAATAAGTTAAACTTATTAGTCCTTTAAATATAGTACCGTAAAGTTATACGGCATTTATAAAAAGCTTATTAATAAGCCTACCTTAATAATATGGAGTTTGATGTAGACTTAAGAAATATCTTGATATAGATTAGTTAGTTAGTTATTAAGCTAGAAGCTGTTCTATCTATTGATAAATACTTGAATAAAGTTAAAATGTAAATTACAAATATTAGAAGCATATCTAGCAATGTTCTGCTAGTTTAGGCTATAAGTTAAATATATGGTTATAAGTATAGAGCTGATATTATACTAGTTTAAATACAATTAGTAATGCTTAAATAGCTATGCATATATGAATCTATATAGTAGGATGTTTAGTATAATTTAGACAGCTTTTAGTACCAAAATATGTTTACTATATCTAAATTATAATATACAGCTAAGGGATATCTAAAATAATACTTGCCAGTTTAACATTTCATAGCTAAGATTATTTAAAGCATAATTACAAAGCTAGCATTTGTTATAAGTAAGCTAGATTTATTTGAGATATGTATGAAGAGTATTTATTTAAGTAAAAAGCCAAATAACTATAAACTAATATTATAAAGGGAGTTCACTGTGAAGTAAACTAAAAATTAGTTTAAGAAACTAAATTTGTGCTTCATTTTGATTTTAATACAAAATGAATAAGATTGTCTTTATATATAGTAACCAGATTAGATAATTCTATATACATAAACAAAGGACTTTTGATATAAACAAAAATCCATTAATTTAGAATAGTTTTCTAACTTTTAGTAAATAATCATTTAATTATTATTTTTAAGAGAAGCAAGCATTGATAATTCTTTCTGTAATTATATTTTATTTGATTAGTCTACTAAATAGGTATCATAATACCTATTAGTCTTTTGTGATTTATAAATGAGCATTCAATAAACTAAAAATAGTTAAAACTATTGAAAGCTATTAAATTTTACATGATGCCTATTTAATAATCTTCTATCTATAATCATAATGCTTTATGATTTTTTAATAAGGAACTATTTAAGCTTTAGATAATTATTATTTAGCTACTTTAATTTCTTTATTTTAATATGCTTTATTTATTTTCATTTAAATTGTTCAACTAACTATTGATATTAATTTTATTAAATAGAGTTGTATATTTCATAGCATTGAAATAAGAAGGATTTAATTTTATATATCACTTTCTTTATTTTCTTTTAATTTACCTCTAAGTATTCAGAGTACTCTATTTATTCAATATTCATTTCTTCTTGACAAATCATGTTATTATAAAATAGCTCAAAGTCTTGTCCATATATTCTAATTTGTTAATCCCATATTTAATTATTGAATCCACCTTGTTGGATTTAAGATACTCTATTTCTTTTCAAGCTTATTTTGTAGTTTTAATCTTAGATGGTTATTATCTTTATGAAATGACATTGCAAGGAACCTCCAAAATTTTATCTCTAAGATACTTTATTAATTTTTCAAATTTAAGACTTTTGTCTTATATTGTCTTCTTGATCCTCCAAGCCTTAGTCTATAAAAACTGCATTAAGTTTTAGACTTTATAGCCTTCAATTTTTTTTGACATTTTTTCAGTATTTTAACTATCTCTTTTTAAGCTTCTTGTCAAAAATTATGAAGAACTATTGAAATTAATCTCTAGCAAGGTATAGATGATCAAGGCTTATAAAATTTAGGCTAGATCTAGTTCATTCCTTAGTAATTACACATTATAATTTCTACAATTTAACTTACTCAATTTCCTGCTACTTTATTTCTATTTGCTATCTTTAAGATTTAAAACCTCCTTTGAGTTTTAATAATTAGCTTAGCTATGCTTTTCAATACAGGAACTTAGTTTTTTTATTAGTATTGTTAGCTTATTATTTTAATACCCTAAAGCTATTGTATCTCTACTCATATCTATTTACATAAGCCACTCATAGCTAAATAGTCAATTTTGAAACACTTACTAAGCTTTCTATTAGTTAGCAGCCACAAAACTATTTCTCTAAGGATTCGCTTTATCTCTCTTCTTATCTAGATGTCATTTACTTTTAATCATTTCAATACATTATCTATTTAATTTATCTTCAGTCTAATGAATCTATCCTCACTATTCTCAAATTTAAGCACACTCTATATCAATCATCCCATAACACAAAGGAATATCATATTTAAATAGATCCTAGTTCCTCACTAAGCATATCGTCTAATACTTTTATAACTCTTTAAAAATTTAAACTTACTACATCCAAATTAATAGTACTTAGTTTAGTTAAATACAGTTCATTTGATTTTTATTAATTTATTTAGATTTAAGTTTATAAATAAACATTTCTATCTAATTTGCTTTGCTCCAATTCTATTTTCATTGCTTTCAGTTTCTAACAAATCCTTCTACATATTACACTATTTTTCTCTTATACTCATTTTGGTTTTATCATCATGACTCTAGAAGTTGCTCGTGTAAGTAAATTCTGCTAGGATTTTAGCTTATTGCTCGTATTTGAATTTTCTCTGATTAATGCGAGAGATTTATTAATTTTCTAGGAGCAGGTTGATGTTTTTCTTGAATATGAGAATCGATTATGAAGTTAAATAATCAATTCTAGCTTTTGTTCTAATGATAAAATCCAATTCCCAAGTTACTAAGATTGCTATAGTTTCAAGTGATACTTCCTCCCTATGAAACCTTTCCCCATCTATCAAAGATACCCATATTCTAAATAACTAGCTCTATCCTTCACCTGTTTACTTATCAGTCATTTATCCTTCTACTATTAGAAGTTCCAGTACATTACAAAGCTTTCCTTTTGACTAAGGTAGTATATTATGATTTTAAGTTCAGAAATCTATTTCCCTAATAATTAGGATAATTATTAAATACCTTGCTCTGTTAATAATTAATAAAAAGCATAAATAAGAGAACTAAAGCAATGATATCTAAAATATCTAGTAGATTATAGCTAATATAGCCTTATAGTATATTTCTATAAATGCTAGCTTTATAATAAATTAGGCTGCTCAATTAAAATAGATTAGAGTGATAAAAGATTATATCAATGTAGATTTAATGATATACATGGTTATTGATAAAGTAGAAGTCTAAACTCTATAGTCCTTTTAGTAATGATTCAATCTAAGATAATCAAGAGCTATGTTTAGAGTCTTAATATACTTCTAGGATATTAAAAGTTATAGAATTATAAGGAAGTAGATAATTAGGTAAATGAGGACTCTTCGATAATAAGGAGATAATTGAGGAGTATCTTGTTTAGATTATTAAATGATAGATTATTAGTCCTCATTTCTATTAGCTGAAAGCTTAACTTCCTATTAATAAATATTATATTATCATTTAGCTTATAAACAAGCTTCAAAATTACTTTGGTGAAGTTATACAGGATGTAAATATCATGATACTTAGATAATATCAGAAAATATAAGAAAAACAATTTCACTTAACTAATCCATTCAAGAATTTTTGCAAGGATAGTTGGTAAGTTATTAGCCAAAGAAAAGAAGAGTATTAGACTTAATTTTAATTCTACAAGAACATACTAAAAATAAATAAAAGTAGCTAAGTATTAGTATCATAAAGTCTTAAGTTAAGATATATAATCTCAACTAAAGAAAGTATCTTTACTAATATTATAAGCCAAAGTATTCCTAGATTCTATTAACTTAAGGTAAGTATTTATAAATGAGCTAATAATGCTATATGGTAGATCCTTTGTATTAATAGAAGATATATTTAGAGATATTCATTTTCTCTTCATATTCTATATAAATAGATTTAATAACGAACTTTAATCCTATTTCTTAAAAGTTTTCCATATTAAATTTGAAATAAATCAAACGAGAATGCTTCATGGTGTAACGCTAGCCTTTTAGATTTAAATCGGACAGTTGGAGTCTATACTCAATTAGGTATCTTTTTTAAATTAAAACTTGGGATTAAGTAAAGCTACTTTTGAAAATATAAAAAGGAGAACAAATTTTAAAGCTACAATTATTGAAAGTTTAAAGATTCTTTTACCTTTTATTTAAACTATCTATATTTGTTAGCTTATTAGTAATTCTTTCTTTACCTCTAATGATTTGATTATTCATAATTTATTATCTATAATAACAATTTTTTAGTCAAATAGTTATAATTAAGGAGAATTATTACTATTATTATCATTCAAGGAAAATTTAAACTAGTTATATTGGGGGAAATTATAAATATATCCATTTTAAAGGCTTTAGTCTAAGCTTTAAGTGTATACCTATCTATTTTATATAAAGTTTAAAAGAGTTAAAATTGTTTTTTTAGAATCTCTCCTTCTTAGATTAAAGAGACTTGATTCTTTCTTCTTAACTAACTTTTTAACTTCTTTTTATAATTGTTCACCTAATTATTCTTCTTGCACTTACCTTAGATTCTCCTCTACTAGGTTCCTTTTTACCTACTCAGAAAGAATTAAGTAGCTACTTTGTTATTTTTTAACTTCGAGACTAATAGGTCTTTAAACGTGCAACTCAGCTTTTATTATATTTTTTTATCCTTCAAGTCAAATATTTCTAGGAGGTCTCAAGATATGATTCAATAACTTGGTAAAGGATTTTTCTATCTTCAAATGTCTTTAATTACTAATTCTGTAATAAGAGAATTACCTTAATTGCTTACTTAAATCTGGTTCTTTTCACTTTTAGTTGACTAGTGGTAGATCTGTAAGTTTTCTAGTAAATTATAAATTTTGGCTTGAAGAACTCAAAAAGAGAGAATTTAACTTTAAGATCATTCTGGTATTAAGGAAGCCAGACAAATTTGCTCATTCATCATAATCTTGCCTCTTCGACATTCCTTTAATTTTTTGTTACTCTGATTATAAAATTCTGCCTATTGTCCATTCAACATCCTTTGATTTACTTCTTCCTAAATATCTCTTGGGACTTATTAAGATCTCCTTTCTCTTAAACTTAGTAATTTTGATAGGACTAATCAAGAGAACTTTCGAGAAGAAATAGAAATACCTAGATATGTAACAAAGCAGGATAAATAGATCTGAGAAGATTCATTTTAACCTATGAAATAACTATGTGAAAATGACTAGATTTCCTTTCTATGAGCAATAAAGATAGTTTTAAATACAAGATTACCATGAAAAGATTGTTTTCCAGCACTATGACAGGAAAGATTACGAAAGTTAGTAAGATGAAGAGTATCTATGAAAAAAAGGTACTGACATTTTATTTAATTCTAGATAAAACTTTTTCTTCATATAGAAAGGAATAAAAAATATTAGAATGATATTAAAGAAAATAGGCTAAATTTCTAGAAACCTACACCGTTCTCTCGTTATATTTCATCAAGTTGGTTGTTTATCATACTACTTTATGCATTCGTTTATATTATAAATCTTTCGTATGTTGAATTTAGTAGCATGATAAAGTTTAAGTTCTAGTAGATTAACTTAAAGAGGTTTATTATAGTTTAAGAGTAAGTAATGAAATTAGACTCTGCTAATGATGGAAAAAAAGGCAAAGCACAGATTCTCTAGCTACTGAAAAGCAAAGATAAATTCATATTACACTTTTTAAACTCTTTTAGCGAAAAAAGAAAATACTAAAAACATATTTATGGATTGTAAAAGAATCAATACTTCTGAAAAAAATTCGAAACCAGAAGCATTTGTATATTTCCAGATTTTAGACTTGAAAAAGTGAAGAAAATAGGCAGAAAGCTTAAGCTTTTTAGATACTAAAAATTTTGAAGAAATTTAAAAAATAATGAAGCTTCAAAACAGCTTAATTTAAGGAGTTGTAGACATAAAAATAAATTTTGATGTTAACTAAGAAAAAAAAATTTGGAGTATCGACATTAAAGAAAAATAAAAAAGTAGAAAGCTAAAAAGAAAAAATCAAGATTCGCATAAGGATGTAATAAAGAATATGACGATGTAAAAGAACTGATAACATATAAAATTAGATTTAAAAAGCACTTCAATAAATAGCTTTTAAAAGTCTTAACAAAGAAATAAATACTTATGATTAGATACCTTGCTTTGATTTATGTCTTTCTTGCCTTAAAAATTATTTTATTGATTTTTATTCTAAATCATCAATCTTATAATAAAAGCTTCTTCCAAAAAATGCTTTAAGTTTCTCTAATTTTCTTTATAAAGCTTATTAATATAAATTTAAAGGCTTAGTTAAATTGATTATGTATAATTAAGGAAGGCTATAGTTAATTTTTTAATTTAAATCTTTTTTCTAGTTTAAATCACTTTATGCTTTAAATCTGTCATTCAAAGTATAAAACTCGATAAAAGTAAACTAATTTCAAATAATATAGCAAAGCTAGTTTATAAAGCTCGTTTCGGTTGCTTTAGCAAAACATTTGATATATTTAGTAGAAATCTAAATAAATAATACAGCTTTTGACTTTATCTCTTTTGCATTTTTCTAGCAAGAAAAGGTAACTAATCAGCTTCTTTTATATTTAATTTTTTAAATCTGAAATTAAGTTTCATTCGCTAAATCCAAATTTTCCAGCTTTTATATTTTTCAAGCAAAAGTCAGTTCTTATGGTAGTATCATATATATTGATTTCATTTTTTCTTTACAAACTAGATTTAAATCTTAAATAGGTAGAAACTTAATAACTCTAAATGAGTGTTTCTTTCATATATTTTGTTTTTTCTTTAATATTTATTACTAAATTTCCTATCTCTAAAGACTTTTATTTCAAACTGTTGAATCTTTTATACACTGCTTCTCTATTTTTAACCTTTAAACATGTCTATATTGGTTTCTCCTAAAATATAGCTAATTGAAAATCTTCGATGAAGGATATACTTACTTGCTTAAAAGAGTCCCCATTTGCATTGATCGAGTTTTGTCTAAGAATGGATAATTAGCAGATACTGCTGATTTAGATTGCTAGGACTATCTAATACAGTTCCTAATTAAAATTAACTTAACTTAACTAAAAATAATAAAGTACTTAAAAGACTTCTATCTAATTGATTGAACATTTAAGGTTTTAAAAGCCTTTATAATAAATTAAATAAGAATAGAGCATAATCTTTATAGAAATTATGGGGGTTATAATTTAATGTTTAATACTCTCTTTCCTAATTATCTAAAATTAGATTGTAACACTAAACTAATTTTTAAGTTGCATTATTTCCATTTTTTAATTAACTTAAAGCTTTTCAGCTTAGCAAAGGCTAGCTTATATATTAATTATAGGGAATGTTTATCAAATGAAAGATGATAATTAAAAGATACCTCATTTATTCAAAAAGTAATTTACTTGATAGACTAGACTTATGGATAATTAAGATAAATTGAATATAATAATAATTAATTCTTAAATTTAGAAAAGTAAGCTTCATTTGGCGTCGTTCGACTCCAAGATAATTAATTCTTTATCTTGCCGGTGCTTTATTCTCTAGCTTTCTCTTTTTAATTTTATAAACTTCTTTCTCCTTTTGTCAGGTTTTTTCCTTATCTTAAGTTTCTTTTTATCCTTTTGTAAAATTTAATTCTAGTCTTCAGATTTTTCTTAGTAAGGATGATCCTTACTCGTTAATAAAATTTGTTCCTCTACAGATTTTATAAGTTCTAGAGACTATTTCTATTAACTAATTTCTTAAGAAAATTAAATTATATAACTAGTACTAGCTTACTTTTTTTCTTACTATGTTTATTCATCTTACATATCAACCTAAAATTATTAAAATACCTTTATTCTTAATAAATCCTATTGCTTTTATCTTCCATATGCCCAATTATCACAAGAAGAGCTGAAGCTTTATTATAAGAAAGTAGTTTAATTCCCTATGCCAAATGCTTATTCCTGGTCATTTAATTATTGTTTATTTTCTTCTTTACTTTCTTCTAAGTTTTTCCCTTCTCTTTCAGTTAAGTCAAAAGATCTTGAGTTTTAGACTGGAACTTGCTCCAATGCATTATCATTATTTTCTTCCTATTTTTGTCTTTTCTTTTCTCTTATTTTCTTCACTATTTGCATTACCATTACAACAACACCGAATATCATGCCAGAATAAGTGATTATACTAGATATTGCTATAATACTAATACCAATATTTTATGCTGTTTACGATTCAACTGCAGAAAGGATTCTAAGATTTGAATCGTTATCAATAGAATAGAAATAGAAGTTTAAGGAATATAAAGTGATTAGTCATAACTCTTGGAATACTTGAACTAAGTTAAATAAATAAGACACAAAAGGTTTATATTTTAGGTTATAAAGAAGCAGGGAAAAGCTTAAAGATATGCTTAAAATTATTTAAGCCAAAGGTGTATTACTTAAGGCAATTAAGATAACTGATAATAGTAGTCTTCTAACCAGAAATAGGGTATAAAATATTAGAGTTGTCTTCTCTAGTTTTAACTCATTAAATAAGGGAAAGTATTTTTGAATGTAATTTTAGATAATTTCTTCTTAGTCTTAAGGTTAAGGGACTATCTTATTTTTTATATCGTTAAATTTCTTAATGATAATGAAAGAGCGAACTATAAGAATAACTTATAAAACCTAAATATAATAAAAAAATTACCAAGTATAAATAGGCTGCTAATGTATTTACTATGAAAAATTGCTCATCATAGCTTGAATAAACTATTTAAAGGATACACGAGTATGATATCTAAAGGTTAAATAGTATATAAAGAGTTAAGGGAATTCGAAAATGCAAATATTTTAGCCTGATCTTAGTAAGAATTTTAGACCATGAAAATCTTTACGTCAAACTTAGAAAAGTATCAAGGGATAAAAGGGATATGATGAGAATAAAGTTGATCAGTGTGTTCTCTATGAAGGTATAACTTTTATATCCTAGCACTTTTCATTTTTTTTCTTCTACTATCTGGATGGCACTATTGAAGGCAATTTTTTCGTTTAGATTCTTGAATAAAGTCTGACTTTGCTTATAATAAAAAGCATATATAATTTCTGGTTTATTTACTTGAATATAAGCATTAGATACAAACATTTCAATCATTAGCATATATTAAAATCAATAATGAGAAGAAATGCTATTTGCCAATAAGCTAGCCGATGAAACTGTATAAATACTTATCATACCAATATTTTGCACCTATTAAATTTATTAAATAGCTTATTTTTATCTATCTGTTATATCAAAACTTTCTATAGATATTTCTTCCTAATTTTAATATGCTAAATCATTATTTTTATTTTATGATTAGTTATCATCTTGTTCTTATTCTCTTTATTCTTCTTATTCTTCTTACTCTTCTTATTTTTATTCTTCTTCTTAATCTTTATTTTATTAGCAAGTATATATCTCTGATATAACAAAAGGTTGAAAACATTTGTAACATTTCGTTCCATCTTCTGAACATTCTTCACAATTCTCTATTACTTTCCTACAAGATTCACATATTCCTCTCTTCTATTTATCTTATTCTGTAGCTGGACAATTGTCTACACATGTATTTTATGATAACTTTTGTCTTTCACATTTTAAGCATTTATCTTCATCTTCACAGGAAGTGCAATCCATATGAACTTCTTAACAAGATTTACATTTTTTGTTTATATCTAAGTAAAATCCTTCTTAGCATTCATAGCATTTCTTTATATTCATATCGCATTTATTGCAATTTTCTATTTCCTAACTACAAGGTTAACAAACTTTATCTCAATCGTTATCTTATTCTGTTTCCTCACATTTTACCTTGCACTAGTTTTAAGAAAGGTATAAACTTTTACATTATAAGCAAATATTTTAACTTTAGCAAGCATAGCAATCTTTGATGATTTCCCCACATTTCAAACATTTATTTTCTTATAGGAAATGATTATTTTAGCAAGCATCACATATTAACTAATTATTATCTTCATGGCATTTTTCACAATTTTATATTTCTAAGCTACATAATCTACAAATATTATCTTTATCTATGTCTTACTCATATTCTGAACATTCATCTATGCAATCATTTTAAGATAGTTTCTTATTACAAAACTAGCAAATATTTTAAGTATCATAGTAATAATTCTTAGGGCATTCTTCAACACATCTACTATTTTAAAGTTTTAATGGAGAAAAGCAATAGTAGCATTCTAACCCATTTTAAGAGCAAAACTAGCAATCTTTTATACTCTTAGAGCATAACTCACACTCTTGTCTGTTATTAATGTAAAACCCATTTTCACAAAGAGAACATTAAGTTCCATCTTCACTACATTATAAACAATTATTAAGTATTTAGTTGCAACTTTTACAAACTCCATCGTTATCACTATCTTATTCTGTGTTAGGACAATTAGAAACACATTTGTTTTAGGAAAGTTTGAAAGGAAATATACAAGAAGTGCATGTTTAAATATCTGAGCATTATATGCAATTTTAATCAATATATTTACATGGAGAACACATCTAATTCTAAGGATTTGCGCACACTGTACATCTTGAGCCATCTTCAGTACACTATAAGCAACCATTAAATAGTTCATTACAGCTTTTACAAATTCTATCATTATCACTATCTTATTCTGTATTTGGACAATTAGAAACACATTTATTTTAGGAAAGTTTAAAAGGATTTATACAAGAAGTGCATGCTTAACTATCTTGGCACTAATTACAGTTTTTATCAATTTATTTACATGCTTAACACAATCCATCTTATTATAAGTAATAATTCTAATCACAAAATGTACATTTTGAGCCATCTTCAATACATTATAAACAACCTTATAGTATTTAGTTACAACTTTAACAAACTCCATCATTATCACTATCTTATTCTGTAACTGGACAATTAGTAGAACATTTATTAACGGTCTATTCTAGCTTTCATGGATATTAACATTCGATACATTAAGATTCTTAGTTTTAACATACTTTACAGTTAGTATCTTGACATTAATAGCAAAGAAAATCATTTCCTATATAATATTTATCAACACACTTTATACACTAAGTTTAAGCCTAATTACAATTAAGACAATTTGGAATCACTTCGCTACATAACTTACATTTTCAATCATTATCTCAATCTTATTAAGTTTCAGGACATTCAACTACGCAAGCTTCTTCTAGACTTAAGTAATAATTTGATTTACACGAAAGGCAAGTATTCTCATCACTACAAGTTTCGCAATAGATTATTGATTATTCACATAACTAACACTAAAAGGGATTATTAGATGATTCATAAGATTTACTATTACATTTGCACGTTTAAGTGGTTTCATCTAAATATTAATTTTCATCACAAGTTAAACAAATTTTAGGATAACCATTTTAGCAAGTAAGACAGTTTGTATCACATTCCTAACATGAATCTAGTAGAGGAGAAAAGCAATAACCTTTGTCACAATTCAAAACACAGGGATTTTATTATGCAAGATCCCTAAACTCTTAAGCAGTAAATCATTTATCATTTTCTCAAAACTTTAAGTCTATCATTTATCCCATAAAAAGATAATTATACACATCATCGCCACCAACTATTATTTAAGAAGTGGAATATAATTAAAATCAATATGAAGGTAAACTAGCTGTTTAGCAGTTTATATTAGTCTATTCATAATATTAGTTACTATTACATCAAGTCAACTAAGGTGAGTTATTTAGCTAAACTAGATGAAAATATCAAATATTACATCCAAAATTATGATTTACTTCATAATGTATCGTTTAAGATCCGGACCATTATCATGATATTGTGTTAGTTGATGAACTCGCTTTAGTTCAAAATCCTATCCATTCAGTATCTATACGAAATTCAATAACACTATTTCAAGTTTAATCGTCGCAACTTTCATATTTTAATCAACCAGTTACAGCCCAAGAAATTGAAGAAAAAAATTCAGGATCATAACCAAAGTCTTAGAATTGGCAAGTTATGGATTAATATGAGAAATCCTAAGGAGAAGATGCATCAACGAGTTAGATATATTAAGATTTAATCTTAAAGAAGCACAGAAAGAAAATAAGAAGCAGAAACATATTTAAAATGTTTAAAGAAATAGTTTGAAAATAAAGAATCCATTGAAATAAATAAAATAAATAAAAGCTCAATCTTTTATTCTTTTGCATGTATCTTAGTTATTAATTAGTTAAGATTATAAGATAAAGAAGCTGATTACACTTATTAAATATCCTCTAATTATTATTTAATTTATGTAGTTCTAACTCTTAGCTATATTTTACTTTTATTTGACTTATATTTTATTAATCTTAATCTTCTTTTATTTCCTTTATGTCTCTTAGAAGTTATAAAACTTCTATAAATTTACATTTCTAGGATACATTTCATTTATAAGTTAAATAATGAGAATTAAAAGTTAGTGCTATAATTAAATTTAACTTAAATAGCATAATTAAAGCTTCAATGCTTTTAATTAATTTATCTAATTATATAAACAAATAGCTATCATTTTCTTACTTCAACTGATTATCTACTTACAGCTATTAAACCTAAGCTTTTGAAAATATACAACTATAATGGTAATTTTCTGTTTAGCTTTATCATTATAATTAAGTTAGTTTTTCTATGTATTTTCCTTTGTGAGATTTATTATATTTTTTTATTTCGAAGCTTAAATAAAATAACTTTATCGAAAATGCTAGAAAAAGAGAGAAGGATAACTACAATTAGAATCTAATTAATAAGTAAAATAAAAATATAAAAAAGGAAGCAAAGAGAGGCATAAAGATACATTGCAAAGCAATATAAAAATTGAATTGCTTAGCATTAGTTATCATATATTATATAGATTTAAACAGATGAAGATTCTAATTCTAGCTTTAGTTTTTTAATTAAAGAAATATTAAAAATTATAATTGAAAGAATATTCCTTAGCTTAATGAAATGATTGAAATTTTCTACAAGCAAATTCTTATTTTTATATTAGCTATTTGATTAATTTATGTCTAACTCTATGGTTCAAAGCTTCATTAATTTTACAAATATTTCCTGCATCATATTTAAGAATAGAAAGGCCTTATCAAAATAATCTCAATTTTATTTGATGACTAGCTGTTTTGAGAAATGAACAATGAATACTAAAGAGATCAAAAAGTTCTGATTTATTATTAATTTTCTTAAATTTAAGCTTTAGTGCTTACAGTATAATTTAATTTCCTTCACTATTTTAATAACTTTATATGTTTATCTTCAAATAACTAACATTAACTTAATTAGCTTCATATAGTAGTTTTAAAAGATTTAGCTACTAATATAATTATTTTAATCCTTACTTATTTAGCACCTTCTTATATTTTAGAATGTAAATAGAGCTTATAAAATAAAACTTAATAAAAGAGCTTTAATCGAAAGGTTGCTAAATAAATGGGTTTAGTTTTGTACTGATATGATTTAATAAAATAATATCTAACTTTAAAGTAGCATCATTATGTATTTAGTTTACCTTTTTGTTATTTGATAATTAATAGTTCCATGCTATCAATTTAGTTATTCTCATTACTTTAATTTTATTGTAATATGCTAAATTATTTTGCTTTGACTGATTGCTTGATTAAAGAAGACTTTGAAACAAAATATAGTAATTTGACAACAATATTTAGCTATTTTTTATAGCAGTTTTAACTATTGCACTGTTTTTAAATTATCTTCCAAGAGGTTTTTGATTAGTTTCTAGTAATAAAACAATAAATAGTTAAATATTTTAAAAAGAAAAAGAGACTAAAAGCTTGATATCTGAGGATAAGGTAAGTTGAGATATAAAATAATGGTTCAGAATGAAGTTAAAAGGAAGAATTGATTGTATTCATAATTATGAAGAAGACATGTTTTAGTAAACACTGCAACTAATTATTAAAGTATTCTCTATTAATACAATTGAAATAGTGAAAGCTATTTATTCATAACTATAATTAGAATTAATTAGGTAAAGAGAATTATTTATTAATATTAAATTAAATGGAAATCCAGAAGGACTGGGTCGTCCAACAAATGAATTAGAAAATAAACTAATGACTGGAATATTTTAGCTAGTTTATTTATTAAATAAGTAACGTTAAATAGAAGCTTATAGAAGCATTCCAGTTACATTGATTAGATATAGCATTCTTTCTTAAATTTCCTAATCACTTGGATATTTATTTTTGTATAAAATAGAAAGTTGACTTTATTGCTATATAGCAAGCCTTCATGATATTAAAATCTAAAATAAAAGAAATTTTTAAACATAACGAGAAGCTGATAAAGTATGGATATTTAATAGGCAAGAGAAGAAGTATAAAGATAAAACTCCTTATAGTATTAAAGTGTAATCCCTTATTCTCATAAACAAATTGGACGTTCTTATGTTTTAATTAAAATGCTATAAGTAGGATATAAGCAAATGAAAAGGTAGCTAATAATAAGTATATTAGAATAAAAAGTATAAAGTGCTATTAATAAATAATAACAATCTCCTTTTTAAATTAGGATTCTTATTATGATATACTCAGTTAAAAGCTAATGAAAGATAAATAAATTGCTGTTTTATACTTTCTCTTTTCAATGATACTAACTTGTTTAATAATTGATGAAGTATGAATATTTAATCATTATATAAATGTTTATTTATAAGGGTATTAATTCTACAATCTAAGGTAATAAGAAATAATTAGTTGCTATGCTGATATTAAAACTTTTAAACTATATAAAAGCTTTTAAAGCTTTCACTAGTTAAATTTAACTCTTAGCTATCTCATTTAAATTTTAATTTAAGAAAAGCAGTCAGAAAACATTAAATTTTTTAACTAAAAGCTTGGAATAAATATTATTGTAATACTTAAATAAAGCTGATAATATTTAAAATAGGTTCCCACTAAGCTTGATAGATTTTAGCAACATGCAACTTTAATTTTCTTTGGCAAATAAACAATTTTTATGATTCTAGTATTTAGTTAAATTTTATAAATAGAGACTAATTACTCAATAATTATAAAGTTTTAAACTTTTAAAGGTAACATGATAATTCAAATATCATAACTAAACTTTCATTAGTAGCTAAATCATATGAGCTTTAGTTAATTTAATATATTTTCGGTTTGCAAGAAATATATCAATAGAAAAATCTATCAGCTAGTTTCTAAAAATTTAACTGGAAGATAGTAAGGAAATGAAATAGTTAGTTATTACAATAAGTGAAATCAATAATTTAGCTTTATTTAGAATTTTCTTAGATACTTTAAGTGATTCATTATATGTTTACCTTTTTATTAACTTCGCATCACTTAACTCTTCAGATAATCAACTTCATTACTATATTCAGTTCGAAATAATGTTGCATAACTTTAAGCGCTTTAATATCAAAAAGCCCTAAATTCTGTTGGCTTTTATCTAAATATGGTACTAAGCAATTATAATGAATATCTAAGACTTGAGTCATAATCAGCTAATATAGTCATTTTTATTCCCTAAAACTTAAATATTCTTTATCTAATTCTAATTTTAATTTCTATTTCATCTTTAAAAAGGTTACTGCTAGAGTGCTTCTGTTCATTCTTTAATAAAGAAAATTCTATTAACAGAATCACCAGATTTACTTTAATAAACCCAACAAATTTGCATAAGTTTTAAACTAGAAATTTAATCTTTAAATTACCTCAACAGTTTTATTTTATCCTGAAGAACTTAATCTCATAAAATAGAAAGAAAAGCATATATTAGAAGCAAAGCAAAAATTAGAAAAAGAATAAACAGGCTAAAGCCATAAGAACTCTAACATATTTAAATAGTGATCTAGAGATAACTAAGTAATACTTTAAAACTAAATGTATAATTTATAATTTAAATCTTAAAAATTCTCTTTCTCAAATATTAATTTATTAATTACAAATCTAAAGGATATGTATTTATTTACTCAAACCACAATAAAGGTTTAATAGATTTATCTTTTACAAGATATGTTCTGGAAGTAAGTAAATTTGAATATCTACTCTAGGAAGTTATAAAGTAAAAAGTAATTTAATTTCTATTAATTGTACAAAGTATTATCTATGCTAAAGATATATGAAAAAAGAATCTAAATCTAATGTAAATAATTATTATAAGTGAGCTTTTATCATTAATATCATTATTTATACCTTCTCAAAAATAGTCCTATTATATGGATAACTAGAAGTTATATCTATTGATGCTTTATAATCCATGTAAAGCTGAAATTAATTCTGGGTAGTTTATTATTTATAAATTGAACTTCTTAGCTATTAGTTATGATATTGATAACAGGAATACATAGAAATGCTTTAAAATATAACCAGTGCATTATACACTAATAAGCAAATCTTAATAGATTTGTAAAATTATAATTCATTTTTCTTTAGTCAAAGAGAGAAGAATTAACTATCTCACTATGCTAAGTTTGCTAAACTTAAAAATTTAATTTAATTGAGATTCTAAACATTAATAGGTATAATTAACATTAGTGATTTTCTTCTAAGGAGTCTCTGATTTCCTTAAAGAAAAATAAATAAATTTAGACATTCATCTAACAACATGGTAATACAATTAAGAGCTAAATTCTAAAGATATAAATTTAAAGTATATTATAAAATAAATTATTAAAACCTTTAAGCTTTTTAAAATATTGCTAAGTCTTATTTTTAAGAAATATAATAACAGTAAATAAAAAGAAATTTCATTTAAAAAATATAACTAAACTTGCTTAATTAAATACATCATTTAGATAAGTAATATTTTAACTTTACCAATTAAACATTTCTTCTTCATTTATTCTAAATTCAATCAACTAAAATCATCTATATTCTATTTTAGACAGTTAATAGAACTTTTTTACTCAGTTTTCAAGAATAAACAATAATAAATCGATAAAAGCGAAAAATTAAATCCCTTTCTTTGTATGATTTTTATCTTTTCCGAGTAATTATAGATAAGTATTCTAAAAGCTAAATGATTATTAATATTTAGTATATTTTTATTTATCTCGTAATCATAAATCATCAATCAAATAGAAGGTAATTTATCATTAATAAATTTAAAATAACCAAATCACATATACTTAAATGGACTTTTTCTAAGTAATCATCTTAAATTAACTAAATCAAAAGCTTGCTATAATTATAGCCTCATTTATTCTTTTCTGATGTTGCTATTTAATATAGTAAACAAATTTCGTGCTAGTTTTCAAAGAATTCCAATTTTATAAATCTTTATTTATACAACTAACCAATAAATAAAATAAAATAATCTAGTTACATCGAAGAAACTAATTTAATAGAAAATTAAAATAAAGAAAAATGTAAAAAAGAAAGAAAGAATAAATTATTTAAATTAATATATAAAAATATATTATAAAGGAGATAAAATAGAAATTATTAAAAAAATTGTATAAAAGAAAATTATTTAGTTTAAGTAAATAAGCTTTGAGATAAATAATATTATATTATATTATTTTATATTATATTATTTTATTTTATGATTTTTTAATGTAAGCATTTTATGTACTAAATTATTTTTATTTTAGATTTTTTGCTATTTTTTTAATTATTTTAAGAGATTTTTTGTTATTGATTCCAATTTTTTTCATTATATGAAATACATTTTAAAAACCTAAAATTTTTAAAATATTTTGAAATAAAAAGAAATCATAATTCTATATTAGGAATTTATATTATTTAAACTTACTCTTTGTTAAATAAATCATGATTTTATTTAAACTTAGTCATAATATCTTAAAGATATTTCTATAATTATTAATGTATAACCTCTAAAATTTGTATGAAATTTTATTATTTTAATTTTATTTATTTCAATGGATTCTTTATTTTCAATTTCTTTCTTTAAACATTTTAAAAATGTTTCTGCTTCTTATTTTCTTTCTGTGCTTCTTTGAGATTAAATCTTAATATATCTAACTCGTTGATGCATCTTCTCCTTAGGATTTCTCATATTAATCCATAACTTTCATATTCTAAGACTTTGGTTATGATCCTGAAGCTTTTTCTTCAACTTCTTGGGCTGTAACTGGTTGATTAAAATATGAAAGTTGCGACGATTCAACTTGAAATAGTGTTATTGAATTTCGTATAGATACTGAATGGATAATATTTCGAACTAAAGCGAGTTCATCAACTAACACAATATCATGATAATAGTCCGGATCTTAAAAGATTCATTATGAAGTAAATCATAATTTTGGATGTAATATTTGATATTTTCACCTAGTTTAGCTAAATAAATCACCTTAGTTGACTTGATGTAATAGTAACTAATATTATGAATAGACTAATATAAACTGCTAAACAGCTAGTTTACCTTCATATTGATTTTAATTATATTCCACTTCTTAAATAATAGTTGGTGGCGATGATGTGTATAATTATCCTTTCATAGGAAAAATGATAGACTTAAAGTTTTGAGAAAATGATAAATGATTTACTGCTTAAGAGTTTAGGGATCTTGCATAATAAAATCCCTGTGTTTTGAATTGTGACAAAGGTTATTGCTTTTCTCCTCTACTAGATTCATGTTAGAAATGTGATGCAAACTGTCTTACTTGCTAAAATGGTTATCCTAAAATTTGTTTAACTTGTGATGAAAATTAATTTTTAGATGAAACCACTTAAACGTGCAAATGTAATAGTAAATCTTATAAATCATCTATTAATCCCTTTCTGTGTTAGTTATGTGAATAATCAATAATCTATTGCGAAACTTGTAGTGATGAGAATACTTGCCTTTCGTGTAAATCAAATTATTACTTAAGTCTAGAAGAAGCTTGCGTAGTTGAATGTCCTGAAACTTAATAAGATTGGGATAATGATGGAAAATGTAAGTTATGTAGCGAAGTGATTCCAAATTGTCTTAATTGTAATTAGGCTTAAACTTAGTGTATAAAGTGTGTTGATAAATATTATATAGGAAATGATTTTCTTTGCTATTAATGTCAAGATACTAACTGTAAAGTATGTTAAAACTAAGGATCTTAATGTATCGAATGTTAATATCCATGAAAGCAAGAATAGACCGTTAATAAATGTTCTACTAATTGTCCAGTTACAGAATAAGATAGTGATAATGATGGAGTTTGTTAAAGTTGTAACTAAATACTATAAGGTTGTTTACAATGTATTGAAGATGGCTCAAGATGTACATTTTGTGATTAGAATTATTACTTATAATAAGATGGATTGTGTTAAGCATGTAAATAAATTGATAAAAACTGTAATTATTGCCAAGATAGTTAAACATGCACTTCTTGTATAAATCCTTTTAAACTTTCCTAAAATAAATGTGTTTCTAGTTGTCCTAACACAGAATAAGATAGTGATAACGATGGAGTTTGTAAAAGTTGCAACTAAATACTTAATAATTGTTTTTAATGTAGTGAAGATGGAACTTAATGTTCTCTTTGTGAAAATGGGTTTTACAATAATAACAGACAAGAGTGTGAGTTATGCTCTAAGAGTATAAAAGATTGCTAGTTTTGCTCTTAAAATGGGTTAGAATGCTACTCTTTGCTTTTCTCCATTAAAACTTTAAAATAGTAGATGTGTTGAAGAATGCCCTAAGAATTATTACTATGATACTTAAAATATTTGCTAGTTTTGTAATAAGAAATTATCTAAAAATGATTGCATAGATGAATGTTCAGAATATGAGTAAGACATAGATAGAGATAATATTTGCAGATTATGTAGCTTAGAAATATAAAATTGTGAAAGGTGCCATGAAGATAATAATTAGTTAATATGTGATGCTTGCTAAAATAATCATTTCCTATAAGAAAATAAATGCTTGAGATGCGAAGAAATCATCAAAGATTGCTATGCTTGCTAAAGTTAAAATATTTGCTTATAATGTAAAAATTTATACCTTTCATAAAACTAGTGCAAGGTAAAATGTGAGGAAACAGAATAAGATAACGATTGAGATAAAGTTTGTTAACCTTGCAGTTAGGAAATAGAAAATTGCAATAAATGCGATATGAATATAAAGAAATGCTATGAGTGCTAAGAAGGATTTTACTTAGATATAAACAAAAAATGTAAATCTTGTTAAGAAGTTCATATGGATTGCACTTCCTGTGAAGATGAAGATAAATGCTTAAAATGTGAAAGACAAAAGTTATCATAAAATACATGTGTAGACAAATGTCCAGCAACAGAATAAGATATTTAAAAGAGAGGAATATGTGAATCTTGTAATAAAGTAATAGAGAATTGTGAAGAATGCTCGGAAGATGGAACTACATGTTACGAATGTTTTAAGCCTTTTATTATTTCTGAGATATATACTTGCTAATAAAATAAAGATTAAGAAGAAGAATAAAAATAAGAATAAAAATAAGAAGATTAAGATGTTTATAATAAGAATAATGAGAAAGAAATTGATGCTTAAAAAGAAAAAATAACACTAAATAGTTTTAATATTTCAGCCTAGTAAAAAAATTTTATTAAGTAAAGCCAATAAATAGAAAACTCAGGCTATGCAATAGCTCTAACCACCACAACTACTAATAGTTTAGTTTCCTAAGCATCATAATCTTCAGGAAGTATATTCTATGTGATGCTAGCTGATGAATTATTTTATACAAATTCATATATAACAGTTTAAAAGCCAGAGGTTCTATAAGCTTACTACTATTAGTAAAATTAAAATTTACTTTACTAAATCTAAAAATAATTAAAGATCGATGCTAACTTTTAACTTATGCAGTTCAATTATTTAGAAAAACTTAAAGATGAATAAAACAATTTTCTAGTGAATATATTTCCAAACTTTATAGTTCTTGGAACAGTTTTACTAGCCAACTTCCTCTTATTTACTATCGATAAATTTTTTTATTGCGAGACATTAATTAGAACCAGACAAAAGTATTTGCATTACAGGCTTTTAATAAGCTTTTATTTAGTCTTTAGCTTAAAATTAGGATAGTAAACTTTTCTTTAAATAAATAATTCTAGTTTGAAAGATGCTTATAGTTCTATGAATACTATAACAGCTTGACTTAGTTTGGTAATTTTTAATTATAGGGTTTATAGATATATGTAATAGTCCGTTTGTTCTAAATAGTGGGCAAGTTTTTTAAAATTCTTAATAGAGATAATTTATAAGACTCGATCTAAAAAGAAGAAATAGAAGCTTATCTTTTGAAATATTATCCTATATTTGATGAGTTAAAACTAGAGAGAAAAGCCTTACTATTTTACCCCTTTTTTCTGATAAGAAGACTTATATTGTCAGTTACCTTAGTTTGCATATAAGATAACTCTTTATCTCAAGTAATAATTTGTATGACTCTAAGCTTACTTCATCTTTTCTACAACATAAGGATTAAACCTTTTTAAGGTAAAATGAATAAACATTTTCCAGTGTTGTTAAGAAGCATGACTAACAATAGTCTATTCTTTCAATTTTTATTTTTATACTTTAGATGATAAAGAATAGCAAAGAGTGCTAAGCTCCATATACTCAGAAATTCCTGAAAAGATAAGTTAAATAATAGTTATAACAACAAGCTTAATATTATTTATAGGTTTAAGTGCATGTCTCTATTCTTCGATTAAGAGCTTAATCCTAAAAATTATTTAAAAAATAAAATAAAAAACTTAAAGTATAAAAATAAAAGTAGAAGAATAAGAATAAGAATAAGAATCAAATTCCTTAAGTTTGTTCCAACGAAGACAAAACTAAGATCATTTAGATGAGATAATTCATAAACAAGATAATCAAATAGATATAGAAGAACAAAACGATATGATAGACAGAACTTATCAGTCTGAATATTAAAAGATAAAGTTGTAAAGTTGTTCTCCTGCAGATATAACACAATTTCCAATAGTAATATTTTATTTATAGATAGAAATAAATAAAGATACAAACTAGCAAAGTTTAATTATTCAAGAACATCAAAATCTTTACATTTTTGACTCTATTTAAAAATAATTGCCAGATTTTGATGCTTAAGTCGCAACTTAAAAAGAAAAAAAATAGTTAAGAATTTAAAAAACTCGTAAGAAGAGAAAATTCATAAAAATTACAAAGAGAGAAGAGAAAACTTAGCATTGATTTATAAACTTTAAAGTATTTTCGCTTAAGTGATTTAATTTTATAATTAATAATGGAATAAGCTTTAAGCTCTAATGAGTATAGCCATAAAATTTTATTATAGCTGTTTATTTAAAGCATTGTCTTATCAATATTATTTTAATGTTCCTGCTTGATTTTTCCAATGTTTGTGGTATGTATTCTTCCTTTTATTATATAAGCACGAAAATTTAAATTCATTTATCTACATACACAAACACTTTTGCTTAATTTCTAGTAGCAAGTTTTTAATTTTAAGTTATTTACGCGTTTTAAGACCTATTTCTGTATATTTATGATGATAAATCTCTAAGCTACTGAAACTCGGGTGTATAATTTTAAAGAGAATCTAGCAAGGAATTAAATTTTTTAAAAAGAAGAATGAAGAAATAATTATGCTCTTATGATAACTATCTGATTCTATAAAAGGGAAGATAAAATTTAAATTCTAGAATCTCTATAAATATTCATGATAATTAATCTTTTCTGAAATATCTGATTTGTCAAGCTAACAAATACATCTAGTTCTACTAATTAAATAATTTCTGAATTGTGCATTTAATTTCTTTAATAGAAGCTACTTATTTTACTTGGAAGTATTAATAAAGATAAATGATTTGACTTTATAGTTAGTTAAAATAGTGTTTTAAAAATGACTTTAGATATATGAATTAAAGAATATTTAAGCAAGCAGCTATGAGGAAAATAATTTGACTAGTCAACTAAATAAAAATAAATTTGAAGCTAAAGGAGAAACTTAAAAGATAATAATTATTATTCAAGCCTCTTACAGTTATTATCTATTTAGCAAAGCAAAAAGTTCCTACATAATAAAGTTAATAAACTATTAAATTTTAAAAGTAACTATAAAACAATAACCTAAAGACTTATCTTAGTTAGTCTAGTTTTATTGTTAAAAGAAATAAATTAATAAAGTATTAATTGAAATTGAGATTCTAAAGCACTAATATAATTAATAACTTACTAGAAATGAGTTATAATTATCTATTTAATTAATTTAATAGATAAACAAGATATAGTGTTAATCTAATTTGCTACTTTTAATTATTTTTTCATAATCCTATATGATATAAATCTAACTTTATGATTAAATAAGCTTTTTATACTTTTAGCTTTATATAATAGCATCAAGCATAATAAGTATAAAGAAGATAAATAGAAATTTATCTTTAAAGAGTAAACATTTATTACTTAATTAACTAAAACCCTCTAATTCTAATCTAAATGTGCTTAACATTAAAATATTTCTTTATATAAAGTGAAAATAGGATTATTTTATAAAATGAAGAGTCTATTTCATAGATAGAAATAAAGATTATAAGCTTATTTTTTATATTTATAAACTTAAGTCTTTTGTCATACTAATGTACATTAATCTATTAAAGAAATACAAGTACTATATAAATAAATTTAGAATATCTAAGATAAAATTAAATAAACTTAATCAGTTACTAGATAAATAGCTTAAATTAGCATAATCTAAGATTATTCCATATTATTATATCATTATATATTGTAGCTACTAGCAATATCATTAAAGCTAGCAATAAACATTGTTTTTGTATTGTTCTCTATCTATAGCCTTATGTGTTTATCTTCATAGTTTCTTTATATTATTTAGTATTTTCAAGAATTTAATACATGTAATTAGATAAAGATATTTAAACTAGTAGCTTTATTAAGCAAAAAGGCTAAGAAACTAAGAAATAATTAATAAAGAACTTATATAAAGCAAGATTCATTCATTTTAAAATAGCTTATATCATCAAAATTATCAGTCGTGTGTTCTCCTTTTTTAACCAAAATAACCATTCTTTAGGATTTTTTTATTTATTGTGGATTCTTTTTACTTTTAATTGGCATATCACTTTAAAGGTTCACATTGTCACTAATATTCACTATTTCATATATGAATTAGATTGAAATAAATAAGTATATTAGCTATTTGCATTATAAACAAAATGATAGCTAGATATTGGCTGTACTTAGAGAAATTGAAATGACTAGGTCATGGAAGAAAAAATGCAATTTGGAAAAAGATTAAGAATGATGTTAGAGATTTCTTTTAATTGTATTAAATAAACTAAAAGCATAGAAATATAAAAATATACCATTATATTTATTACTTTTTTCCTCTGTAGTTTTTTATCTCTTTCTGCTGAAAAGAATGTTTTAAGGATAAAAATACAGTGATATTAAAAATTTTAGCAGAAAGGATATCATTAATCTAACTATAAATATTCGCTCTATATTTTCATAAAAGCTTTACAGAAATCATAAGCTTAGGTAATAAAATAAACTTTAGTTCAGATTCATATAAAATAATAGAGATCTATTTTAAAAAGAAGCTTCTTAGTGTCTTAATTACTTTCTTTAGTTATTTGATATACTTCATTTATTTTTCTCTTTCATTTAACTTAATCATAGAAAGCTTTATTTTTAGATTAACCAAAGTTAAGTTTCTATCTGTACAACTTTCTTTAGAGCTATTTAATATCATGCTTATAATTGAAAAGCTTAATGTAAGAAATAGAAAGTTTATTTTTTAAAGGAAGTTTTTGAAAAGCTAAATTAATAAGCAATAGATATCAATTAAAATTAAAGCTCTAGTTACTAAATCAAATATAGTAATAAGTAGGATCTATAAGGAATAAAGTTACAAGTAAATATGATAATATCTACAATCGTTGCTAAGCATCCAAAGGATTTTATATACAATTTTAATAGCAACTCACATGAATTATATAAAGCCTCCTCTTAAAAGAAATAAGATTTCTTAAGCTAGAGAAACAGTAGACATCTGCTTAATTTAAAAATAAGATTTATAATATTAACTATTTATAATGTATTAGTCCTTATATAGTATAAAAGGAAGATTTGTGATGAAAGGAGATTCAATATTTTTCTTAAGTTTGTGAGGTTTATATTAATTAAAATGTATTTAAATAAAACTTTTATTAATCATAGTGAAAATTAATAAAGTGACTTTTAATTTTTTACTTTAACTCATGATAATTGTTTGATGTATGGAATTTTACAATTTAACCCTTAAATTCCTTTCTTATTAAAGGCATATCTATTTATATTCTTTTCAATTATAGCACTTTATCTTATAAAAGAATATTTTCTAAAAACTGACTTCATAAATAACTAAAGAAAGTAATAGAAAATATAATAAAATTTAAAGATAAAAATACTATAAAATAAATAAGAAGGAGAAGAAACTTAAACACCTTTAAAGAAATAAGTTTCCATAGTTAAAAGAAAATAGTCTAAGTTATTATCTATTGTAAGATACTTAGATAAACACTTTACTTTAAAGATAGTCCTAATTAATATATTATATTCATTATAATTACAAGGCTTTTTATATTTTATCTTTGCTCTTTATAAGTCAGTTTATTAAATCACCAAACTAAATCATCAAATTTCAATTGCGTCAAATCAGATTATGAATTATCTAAGAGATTTGCAATTTATCAGGCAAAAATTTAAATGCAAATCCTAAATTATAATAAAGTGAATTTACTAAGTATAGATGAACATAAGAAGCTTTAAATAAAAATCCTTTGTATCCTAGTAAAGTCAACTAAAAAC